>JAQGBJ010002367.1:0-16820 GCA_034698345.1 Sphaeridia pumilis
GAAGGAAAAAGCGGAGTGCGAGTGTTTGGACGTGATGCCAGACCTGTTGGATTCGTGTGCCTTGTTCCTTCTCTCCTTTCTTCTTTATGGTTCTTTATATGCGTGCAACCAGAGACACACACGCTATTATAACATTGAAAATAGAAGACGACCTCACCACCAACAAGAAATGAGACGAACAAGAGGGCAAAAACGTTTGTCTTGGCGTCTCTGACTCGAGATAAGATTTGAGCTGACTTCAGACGCGTATATATATAAGTGGACAAACTTTGCCACTCACTTAAAGTGTAAACTATATAGTAAACTTTAGTGGTTGTGTCGCATTATTATTATGCTGTAATCATATGTACAAATTTATTTGCTACATTGTCAATACAATTGAGTGAGACACAAAGTTGCAGAGCTCCGCTCCAAAAGGTCTGCTCCGAAGATTCTGAATTCTGTCTTCATGTCAAAGGTCATGGTGCTTTTGCTACGCATGCTAACGACTGGAGAAACAAATTAGGTTGCTGGACATTATTTATTGTTTTTTCTACTGGACTTGGACGCTTTAAAGCAGCAATGATGGAGAAGTAGATGAATTTTTTCCCAACTTTAAAAGTCAGCCTTCTTGTCGGTCATTACTGTTTTTTACATGGCTATTCAGCCATATGATTTTGTAGTAGGCAATTTTAAAGCTTTGGAAAGCTATCTCTTACTTTGCTCTTTGACTTGGCTGACTTTGTTCGTGAGGACAGGACACTTGGCAGGCTCCATAAAAACGGCACGTTATCTCCTCATCATATCGTGAAATATATATATACACACACAACTTGTGAGATTGAACCCATATGGGCTTTCCATGTCGACTCAAGGCCAAAGGGTCTCACTTCTCGACATGTGATCTGTCAAAAGACGAAGAACAAGAACTCGTATTTTGAAGTTGCTAGAGTCCATTGTAGTAAAAGTGGACGTAGTAAACTAGTAGTAGTAAATACACTACAAGTCATCAACAGTTTAATGGTAAATATGGGTGCTCTGTACACTTTGTAATCATGTCAACAGCTCAAATTGCTCGAGCACCACTGACCAAAGTCTGGTTTCCATGGTTGAAGGTTGCAAGTCGCCCATGGTTCTGATACCATTGCGGTGGAAGTGCATGGGGAAACAAATGGAGAAAAAGTAGGACGCCCGGGTGTTGAAGTTATGGAAAGCCGTAGCTAACCAGAAGAAGAGGACTGAACGTATTTAATCTCAAGGCCAAAATGTATATACGAATACGAGTAAAGAGCAGCCGTGTTTGTAGTAAACGGTATTACGGAAGAATAAGAAGATGCTGATGATGATGATGATGGTGGTGGATGATCATCTGGAAACGTAAAAAACACGTGGGCGACGGAACAACCCCTTCAACAAGTACCAGAAAAGCCTTGGAGAAATCTCGGAGCTCTTCAAAAGTCGACTCGTCCACAGGTCGCAGGTTTCCGAAGGCCCAGGGGATGAGATGTGGTTTGTTTACAAAAACGTTGTGTACGTTAGGTTTAAGAAGGTGTATACTGTACAGTTATTATCGGGGCTTTTACAACTTGGGCAGCTTGGACAGAAGAATCGAGCAAAAAATAGTGATTTTTCCGGCTTGTTGAGGTTTCCAGCTTCAGGAGCAAGTGAAGTCCAAGTTAGTCAGTCAGTGACTTGAGATTACTGATTCTGATATCGATTCAGCAACATGGAGAAGGTGTTTGAACCTGTTCAAAAAACAGGTTAGGTCAGGTGGGGGTGGATGGAAGCTGAAGGCTCAAATTGCATTACCGGAAGTTGTTGAGGCTGCCAATTTTATATTCCGAGTTACAGAAACCGGTTTGCAATTATTATTTCTGTGGCTGAATCACCCATCATAATCATGGCGACTGGATTTAAGAACTTTCACTATTTGGGGAGCTGAATGACAGTGTTTCTGAAATTATATTCTGTTTCAAACAATGCTACACAACCCATGAGATGAAATATGGGCTCTGGATTGTTTACGGATAAAACTGTGGATCCTGAATGCTGGAGAAGAGTCCAACTGTTCCAGGCGATCCAGGAAGCACTCGGCTACTTCAGCCAACTTCATAAAGCTCTATATACGTATATATAATGATGGAGCACTGATTTTCCAAAATCGCTTCTTCTAATCTAATTACACTCCTATCCACCACCATTTTTGAAGTTGATTCTTCGCTTTAATTATAAAAACGTGACCTGTCCATAGGCTTCTTCTCCAGCATTTTAGTAGGCAAACCTTCAAAATCCTACCTCTGTTTCAATAAGGTCAAAGGTCACCTCCGTCTCCCTGTATATTTCCATCCGGTCGTGATCTCTGGCACACGATCGATCACCTCGGGTATATTAAACTACATCCAAAATCTCTCTGAATACATTACCGAAAATAGAATACTTTATGAAAAATAGTGTACTTTATGGCTCGGCCACGCACCGTTTTTTACAAAAACTCGCTCAAAAAACTCCAAAGGTCAAAGGGTTAATTATACAGTCTTGTTCGAGACTTGGTAGAAATCGGATCCGAAACTCAGTAAAAATATATAGTGTTTTAAATAACAGCACTTGCTCGTCATCATAATCATCATCCCAAATATATAACAAGCACAAGCGGGCTCAAAGACGCAAGTTAATGTTATATTATTTTTTGATATTCTTTTCAGAGAGGGCCAACCAAGAACGACAAGTGCACATTTAAAAGTTGTGTAATTATTAAACCGTGTCGGATCGGGTAACCACACGACTTGCGTACTTTTGCTTTTTACTTTGTTATTGCGTAACTGTAGACTCGGAGAACCATGTGATGATTTTGGAAGAGAAGAACTTTGGGTGTAACGTTTTTTTCTGGAGAAACACGTGTTCCTAAAGTTCTGCTGGAACCCTTTTAATTTACATGAAAAAATTGGGTGCAGTACTGGAAGAAGAAACAAAAGTGGGCGTTATAATTTTCCCAAAAGTTTTGTTTCCAGTTTGTGGTGGTGAAATTGAGTGAGGAGGATTCGTCTACAAAATTAACTGAAAATTAGTACACAAAAAGGCCTTGTTATCATCATTTTGTATACATAATATAAAGTGAGTAAAGGAAAAGATAATGGAGTTAATAAGCTTGGTTTTACGCCTGGGCTCCTCTCGTCATCCTTATGACGTGGAGAAGTAAAGACACATGAAATTATTATAATAAAATGATACAAGAATTATACAAGTAGGATCATGACATGATGATAATAATCCTTGCGTAAATAATACTGGTGACATGAAAAATTACGTCCTTGTTTGTCCATTTGCCCTTGTTGAAAAGAAAGCTTTATAATCGTGGAACGAAGAAGAAGAAGAAGAAGAAGAAGAAGACGAAGAAGAAAGATTGTGTGGGTGTAAACTCGTATACTTTATGTTGTACAAACAAGATTCGAAAATAATAGAGAAAAAAGACATGTGATTGTGTTCCAAGGTTGAGTAAATATTATACACAAGCTTAGCAAAATATACACGAGTATTTTTATGGTTGTAAGTAAGGAAAGGTTCAAAATCTTGTTTTAAAATTTGAGGCGGATAATTCACCAAAGTTCCCATAATAATTGCCTTGTAATTAATTATATAACAATCGAATAAAGTAATTAATGAAACTTGTCCAGAGTCCAGTTACAAATAAATTACAGAGCAATTATTCGCAGGGATTTCGCGCGGTAATTTCGAAAGACAAAGGTCGAAATGAGCTCCGCGTCCAGTATTTGGAATTGCCGCGCTGCTTTTGTTTTGCCAAGGGCAATATCTGTATTATTATCGTCTATCGTATTCCGCTATTCAAGAATTATCTCTTTGATCACGTGCTGGACAAACACTATTATTTGGCTGTTAATCCCCGCGGCAGGCTTTATTCTTGTGTCCACCAGTTCCTGTCCAGTTTCTCCAGTCATTGTCCAGTGGCTGGACATTGTCCAGCCGAGCCTTATTATATAGTACGGTACGGTCTCATCTGTCCACATAAATCCCGTTTAATTACTATTAGCTCTTATTTCGATTGAGGCTCTATATTTTAACAATTACAATTTACATGGAAATTACCCCCTCTTTGCAGCTAGCAATTGTGATTGTATCCACTTGAATTACTTGAAATTCGAAATCAGACTTTAGGAATAATCCGTACATAACAAAACACTATCTACAAATTTTACCGAACACGTGTTCAAATCCCTTGAAATTCGCAATTGTACAAATACATATATCTGTCAAGTGCAAAGGCAGTTTAGTATATTTAGTATGTATCGGCAAGCTTGTTTTAATGTACCACTTTTGGAAAAGGGTTGCTTGAAACCATGCATTTTATCCAGGCATCCAAAATCCCAATCCTACTCTGACAGCCAAAAAACAACACATGTCCTTGTACTTACCCAAACAATGTGTCTCAATACGAGGTCAACTTTACTGAAAATTCAAGCTGCTAAAAAAACCCACTCCGTTGCTGATAACACCCGGCTCAACACTCCTCGGGTTTTTCGTCTATCGGCTCCTCTCCTCATTGTGTATCAATTGGATATTCATCCTAGTGGATATGATATGATTCCTGATGTACTTTTTTAATACGAGAGCTATCCAAAGCTTCCTCCATTTGGTAACATGGTGAGTATCGGAGGGATGAACAAACCCCGCTTTTACCCGCTTTTCGGTCAAGGCATTCAAGCGGACAAAAAGTCATTTCCCCGATTCCTATCATAGCAAAATAACAATAATTCCAGTCGAGTGGATCCAGTTGGCTTGTTGTCGAGTCGAGAAGAGTGGATTATGATTTTTGACAGACAAATTGAAACAAGTGCTTGCACAAACTGTAACAACCTGCATACGCTAATGTTGAATGCCAAAAGGTAAAAAGGTCTGACTTTTCCCCGAAAAACCCGCTCTTATATATTTTCTCCCGCACTTGCATATGTTATTAATTGAGCGGTGAAGCGTAATTGTCACATTTGATGAAACGAGGGAACCAAGCAAGGGGTGCATAGCCTTTAGCATAGAGCGCGGCGCGCTTGAGGTTTCACAAATTTAAAAATCCCGCCTTGCCGACACCAACTGTTACAAATTTTACAGTAAAAATGCACAAGGGCGGCAAAATTTAAATTCATTCAATTTCATCTACATTCATTGTAATTAACGCCCTTTAAACCCTTTGTCTTTTGTTGAGGTCAGCCGAGTGCAAAGTGTCGCCAGGGGGCGCTTTTTTATTAGGCGCAGCCAGCGGTTTACATCATAGGTAAAATTATATATTTCTCCAAGTCGTAAATTGGAGTCAATGCCAAAATTTTTAAAAATGCATGAGAAAGTTGCGTTCACACACAGCTTAAGGCGCGCTAATTACCCGCGGCGCAGAAATGCCCGGGAGTTTTAAATATAAAGACATTATATTTTACGAGACAGGTATAGCAATAAAGTTAAGTTTTTGGCCTAGAAAAATGCAACGTTTGGGGTAACTTTTATTTGATTGAGATGTCCGCATTTTTGAAGCTATGTGAGCAGTTGGCAAATAAGACATTATATTTGCTTTGTTCGTCCCATTGTAAACAAAGCGGCGGCTTGAGTCAGTCCGAGGCTTCGAAGTTGGAACTCATGGAATGGACGGCGTTTTGTTGTTTGATTACTTACTTGCGCAGGCCTAATTTCCGTATGAATAGAAGCCAAAAAGGCTTCTAAAAGGGGTGAACTGCAGCGGCCAAAGCCAAAGAAGTCACATTGCTTTACAATACAAAATTTCATCTTGTCTTCTCCAGTCTTCTCCAGTAGTGCTTATCACCGCCTAATCTCCCATGTCTTTCAAATGGAAATTTATAATGGGAGGAAGCCGCTGTCCATTTACGGACAATGTTGAGTATTGTTCACAACAGTATTTTCCAAATTGTTCATATCGGAAAACGGTTAACAGTTATAATTCACATCTGTTGAAAATCTCAGTTATAATTTCTATAATTATCATAACCGGTTTTGAGGCCATTTAATACTAAAGAAGAAGAAGCTTTCGGATATCTTATCTCATGTCCAATTGCCCGTTTATGAATATTAATTCTGTCGGCATTAAGTTTGGTCAAGCAAAAACTGTGAAGACAAAATAAGGATACAAGTCGTGTCAAATTAAATGGATAAGAGATAACAATGTATATAAATTTTGTGGCTTCACATATATACAGAATCACATGTTTATCTGATGATGCTTTTCCTATAGTAAAGATTTTACCGGACCGGAATTAACGTTTGTTGACACAGGTTCCAGAGTTCACAATAAACAATTCATATTTCATGTTATAAGAACAAGTTATCACCACCAAATGCTGCTGAAGAAAAGAAAAGTATAAGAATAGGAATTATATTCATAAACTATAAAACGCGCCCCCTGTGTATTTTATATGGAGGCGAGGCGCTTTCACCATATTGTTGGCGCGGCGCGGCGCGGAGGATACGGTGGTATTATACACATGCATCTTTTAATTGTTATCTCTTTTCAATTTTTTCCAGCAAATTTTCTCAGGCTCAAATTTTACGATGCTTGGTCTGTTACCCGGGCATTATTACGCGACCCGGAAGAAAACAATCGCTTGATACAATTGTGTCTGTGTTTACGACTTGCACTTTTACGACTTGCCTCTGAGTCTTAACCACAACAATGAGGAGAATAAGTTGTGGGGCCAACCGGGTAAATTCGGGGCTGTCAGTCAATTTCGGATTTTTCTCTTCCGTGTGGTGAGAAAGAGGGCATGTATCTTTATACATGTGAATTCAGCACGTCGTAAAATTATTCTTAAAAGATTACGCGTTCTTCTGATGAATATAAGAAATAAGAAGAACATATGAGAAATCTACGAATATAGATAAAGAGAATCAGAAAAACCTTCCGGGCTTTATGGCCATTGCAGCGCATAGAATATTGTTGTTATTATTATTATGAAACCAGATTTTACGATGTGGGACTTGGACTTGGAGGCTGCAAATGTATCTGCAAGTCTGGATATAGTCTGGCTGGAGAAGATACGTGAATATAAAAGTGTCTCCTTTTGGAGTAAAAGTCGGATTGACGAGGAGACAATAAAAATAATTTTGGAATTTTGAACGTGTCTGTGGATGTGCTGTTTTCAGGCAATATTGATGCAATAAAACTATTCCAGATTTTGTAACACGTTTTGAACGCTTTGCCTGGAGGAAAGTATGATTTTTTCAAGAATGAACAAGCATCCGATTGTCCAACAATGAAGACCAACAATAAGCTGGAAAAGATAATGTCAAATGTCACATGCAAGCCTGGAGGCTTGTGGAGAGGAAATGCATTTTATGATGGCTGGAAAAAATATTGTCGGTTTTGGAAGCCTTACGATGTTGTTGTAAATCATAAAGTTTTGGTGGGTTGAAACACATAATAATCGAAAATGCATTTTTATTGATGATCAAGAATGATGTTGATATTGTGTTTATACGATAAAAAAATGTGAGGTCAGTTTTACAGCTTCAAGCTTACATCACAGAAACGGGGGTTCACGCAAATAAATTTTGATAATTTTGAAATGTTTTCAGGCCCAGGCAATAAGCCTAAATTTATAAAATATGAAATTACATTCAAATCGCCTAAGGCTCCTACAGTAGCAGCTTTTGAGCTTGACCATTTCAAATGACCAGAAGCGCTATTTGATCAAAATCGCAACGTGCTACAAGCTATACAAGTAAATACAAGTAGCAATTTTGAATTCCGTGTAGACTAATTGTTCCCGCCAAAGAAATCAACGGCGCCAGCCAACCGCATGAGTTTGTGAAAAACATTTAGCTTTATAATTATATATTAAAATTACAATAAAAGTGAAACAGGACGACACCACAAACGCACATAAGATTTGTGTATTATGATTATTTTTGTAAATACGCGTGCCAGAGACACAGACACAATTCGTACAGCTAATTACTGATTACTGTTTAAGCGGATGTATGTTTTCGTTACACAAATATTTGATTATTATATATTTATATATAATTTAATAACATTTTAACTTGAAGAAGCTTATTTTTCCTATGATCTTTGGCTCCAAATTAACACTTGATAAGTGTACTTGCGTTTGGTCGAATTCCATATGACGACCGACGACGGCATTTTTAATAGCCCTGTGTGGCAATTATATACCCGACCCGACCGATTTCTTATTCCAAGCTTTACATCTCAATTTTCACGCTTTTTATGACAGTTTAATTGCACTTGTCTCCACCACCACACACTTGCATGTTTATTTTTAAGCATGCGACGACTGTCTGCCTATACATATTCTTATAAAAGTACAAAATATTAAGTGACGAAACTCACACCAAAACTACTTTTAAAAAATAACAAAAGCGCGCGCGCTTTTTTCAAAATTTACTGCACACTTTTTTATATTTCCCGGCAAAATAACAGCTAATTTGCATCTTTTTCAAGAAGAGGTCAAAGACCTCTTCCCGTTTCCTCCCCCACCCCCACACCCGGTTCCATGTTTTGTTTTTGTTTTTATGACACTTGCAGATGAGACATGTTGCATTGAAGGAGATGCGTGTGTAATTGCGTAATTTCAACCCTTTCACATTCGACATTTATTATTGTTCATCATTTCTCTTCAGGTTTGTTCAAATGTGGAAGAAATCATGATTTTTTTCCCATCGGCTCCGTTGTTTGTGATACCTCCGCGAAGAAACCGAATTTCAGATGCGCTCTGGTGTTTACTCTTGTTTCCGTCGTTAGTTACATTAGAAGCAATTTTTTAACCTCAAAAATGCCACTTTTGATTTTAGCGCGTTAGCAAAATTAACGACGCAATATGCAGAAAAATGCTTCCACCCCGACACTTTGAGTAATTGCAACAAAAAATCGCAAAACTCCTTCAGGAATGGCGCAATCTACAAGAAATATTACCCGGTATAAAAAAATGCCGAGGAGAAATCCACCCGAGCGTTGCAGCTGCAATCAATTTATGCATTTAAAGTAAGTGAAAAGTATATACGTATTTATATATATTATGTGCAACAGCTGAATCGGCAAAAAGTCGGGTCATGAACCAAAAAATATATTTGCCATTTTGTCTTCATTTGGGCTTTTCCAAAAGGCCTCTTCTTCACCACACAACATTCATGTTGTAAATTAGAGCAAAAATGTTTGCACAAATACAAGTAGGCAGCAAAAAGCTTGTAAAAAATTCCAAATCTCACACAAGCTTAAGCTTCAAGTATCGATATAGGCCATTAGGCAACGTGCCAAAAGAGGGTGAGAAAAATTGGTGCAAAAAGCGAGGGGTGAAATACGCTAACCAGATGCTGCTGATGATATTCTTGTGTTATATTTTAGATATCCTTGAATGCTTCATGTTTTTGTCTTGTTGCTATTAATGTGCAGATTTTTCATGAGTTTTTTTCCCCAGCGTGCCCGCGCATCTCATTTCGCGCGCGCTATACAAAGCGCGCTTTATGCGCGCGTGGATTAAGGAGAGCTTTGCGAAAATCCAGTGCATTTCAACTTGTCACGTATATACATTATTTCCTGTGCACCTTATGCAGTTGCGATTTTGCAATTTTTAATAAAGACTTGCATTATGATACAAGCGCCCAGATCCATGGGTTGAATCTCAACTGCGTCGTAAGGTTCAACCAGAATTATAAAAATACAAAAGAAGCCTTTGAAATTGGACTCAAAGATTCATATGTGTGTGTGTATACACTGTACACAAATCCCTTTGTGGGTTTTTATGACACGTCCGTCGAGAGTGAGCTCTTGTTGGGTGACCTACAATAATGGATGTCTTGGCGATATTCATAAGTTGGTTTGCGTTTTACTCAATGTCTCTTTCCACCAGTTTCAACTACAGCCCAGCAGACTTTTGTTTGTCTTTCCGTCCTTATAAATCCAGGATTTAAATGTTAGCTCAGCGGGAAGTCGGCCCAAAAGTTTGGATTTGCTTCGGTCTTCTTGAAAGTGTGTGGAGCAAGGAGTAGATTTACTACAGGATGACAAAATTCAGTTTTGTGACTTGACCTCAGCTCAAGTTCCAATATATAAATGTAACATTAGACAAAATTATCACACAAACACCCACTGATATTTACGATGGTCGTCGTTGTCGTCGTCGGTCTGACTTGGCGGCAGTGGCGGCGGAGGATCCTTCGAAGAACGAAAACTTGGAAACGTCGACATTAAGATTGTTACTTACGACTCTGACGACTTGGAAGCAGCTTGAAGAAGATTGTATATTTCTTATGCATTTTCTTATATATTATTCGTGTTCTTCTTCTTCACCACTTACTTCTCTCGTCATCATCGTCATCAGCACGTTCACCAAGGTTTCTGAATACGTTAAAGATGATGGAGAGCCTGGTATAATTCAGAGTTTTCAAAGCCTTGATTTTCGGTTGTTTGCTCTTGTACTTAAATAGGTTCTTCTTCCAGTTCTTGCGTCTTGCTTATTGCTTGCTTATGGGTTTTTTTTTGCTGGAAGAGAATACAAAAGTAAAGATATAGTAAAGTAAGTAGACAAACCGCGGCTTGTTGTGGGTGGAGGAGGAGAGATGAAAAAATATGGAACAGGTTCTTCTTGTTGTTATTGTGAAGGTTTGAAAAAATAAAGCACGATTTCTATCCTCGTCCAGTAGGCTAGACAATAATAATAATCATTTTTATATGCAGCGCGAAGAGAGTCTCCACTAGCAGGAACAGGTGAGCGCCGAGCGCTTTTAGAGGGCTTTTTAAGGGTGAAAAATAACGGTAATGACGTCCACACAAGAAAAGAGAAACACGTTATATGTACATTATGTATCGAAGAGATATAATGAAATCTGGACGAGGTTCAGTAGCTCAATAAATTATTGAGGTGTCATCATCATCGACGGCTACTGGACTTGGAATACGCTCGGCGAAAACGCAGGAGGCGCCACGTGGTTTTGGCGAGTGCGTCCAGTGCAAGCGCGCAAGAAGAGCGCTTCTTCGAAGTTGTCATTATTGCTACGGCTGGCTCATTGTTGGACACACGTGGTAGTTGGTGAAATCACGTGTAAAGTGTTGTATTCTTTTGTACTTTGGTTGAACCCTATTGTCTCCTTCGTTTCTTCTTCCTCTTCTTTTACTTGGGTTCTTCCTATACACTTTGATTATATATTATACACGCTCCTCTGCTTCCTTACATCACATCAAGCTTTCTTTCTGATAATCTCCAGCGCATTAAGGGTTCTTCTTCTTCCTCTTCTCCTTCTTCTTCCGTGTACAGCTTGAGAAGAGGTAAAAAATCAACTTTTTTTCACCCTCAGGCCATGGTTAAACCACCGGACCGACTTTTTTTCAAGGGCCATTAATGCATCTCCGAGAGATGATAATTCTAACACAGGTTCCTTCGTGATAATAGAAAAAGAAAGCTCAGCTCAGCTCATCCTCGTCCACCCCCGCTTCAGTATATTTATAAAGGCGCCAAAGTCCTCCAGTGGATTTGAAACGTACTACAACTACAAGAGCCAAGTCATCAAAACTGCACCAGTGTCTCCTTGAAAGCTTGACGACTTTTAGGGTTTGCAAAGTACTTCTTTCTAAAATTGCTTCCTTCGAAGTCATTTCACCTTCTTTTATATATATGCAAGCCCTGGGAGTCATATCCTTGAAATTATTGTTGTTTTGATAAGCTAAGCAAGACTTCTACTAAGGCACTAAATACTATGTTTGAACTTGATCCCTCCCTAGTGTCCAGTTACTACACCGTCGACTTCGAACCCCCCTCAAACCCCCCCCCCCCGCGACACCTTGCACATGATGTGTGTAAGTGTGTAGTAATATATAAACAAACCTTGGTTAAAAGATCCCTAAAATAAACTTCTACGTTACTGTAAACCTTTATATATTTTTTTGCCCTGTCATAAGGGGATGAGATTTCAAAAGACTCATCGTTTTTGTACAGGTCATTTACTACCCACGCCCCGTCAAAATCTCTAAATCTCTACTACATCCTTCATCATCATCATCATCTTCGAAGACGTAGTAGTAACGTAAAGTGCCCGAGGCTCCCGCTCCGAACGGAGCAGCAGCCAGCCCAGTCTCCCTGGCACCAGACCAGAAGGCGACTCCAGTAGGCGAGTTCATCTTTTCCAAGTTGCGGAGGGACGGGAACTTGGAGTAAAAAGACGTAGTAAAATCTCGGTTGCTAAGTAAGCAAGCAACAGATGAACCCTTACACGTAGTAGTTTAAGTTGTGTATAATCATGCATGGTGCATTAATCCCCCACATCCCGATACACACCTTGACAACAAGGCGTCCGCATGTCCTCGTCAGTCCTCAGTCAGTAAAAAGGTCCATGTTTTTGTATTCCAGTTCTCCTGGTTCTCCCCCTTCCCCTGAACCTGACCAGGTTGCATAATGACAAAGTGCACACTTGCGCACAATGCAGGAACAACAAGTACCAAAAGGCAGACAGACAGGGACCTCGTCGAGCGATTGAGAAATCATAGTGGCGAAGAGCCTTGCTTATAAAGCTTGTATATCTCTACATAATATCTTTGGATGTCTTTGCACTTTGGAGTTTTTTTTGCCTATTCAGGTGGTTGTCCAGGTGTGCTGATTGTATGTATAATACGTAATGTGTAAGGTGTGGAGGAGTGTGCAAGAAAGGATGAGGTTTAATTGAAGAAGGAGACGCTTTTTCCTGGTTATCGTTCATCAACCCTCGGAAATTGGTATTGAAGCTTGGAAACAAGGCTGACGGCGCTTTGATTTAGCAAAATTACAAGAGGGCGCCAAAGGCGCCCTCTGGCGGACTAAGTGCTCCGTCGGCAAGCGTGGGACCCTTGGATGACCAGCTAGGCCACCCTTTCAGGCTATAAGCAATAGGCCTATTGTTGACTGTGTGCCATTTCATAATATTGATATTTGACCATCAGAATTCCCATGGTTCAACAAAAGACCTGTTTGGACTTGAAAACTTTGGCTCTCAGCGATCACATAGCTTTTGTCATCACCTTTTCATGTGAAAATGCAGGTGTTGTTACGGTTGATCAATTGTGGATAAAACTGATGATGATGATTTCAAAATTTTACACACGACTCCCACCGAGATTCGCTGGAACTGAGAGTGAGTGAGAGGAGCTGTAAAATAAAATGGCAATAAGTTTCCCAGGGAATGGAAGCTGGAAAGTGATGAAATCAGGGTTGAAAAATTATTCGTCACCTGTATTCCTGTATACGAAGCTGAAGCTAAAAGCTCTGTGATGATTACTCAACACTTTTGCCTCTTGTAATACTTGTAAATGCTCTTTTGTATGTTAATAAAAGCAATTGCATTGTCCAGCTCCAGGGAAACAAGGAAGCGGAACGTGTTGTTGTTGTTATGGCTCCTGGAGAAACACGAGGAGATTAATTGCTTTTGCTTTGAACACGCTGCTTGGGAGGGTGGTGACAGTAGCAAATTTTTGCCCCCCAAATCCTCAATGGAGAAACCAGCAAGCAACAAGACTTGTCCAGCAATTTTAAATGAGCTTCTGTTGCCCATGGCAGGATGTATATAAAAATCCCATCGCTTTTTTTCTACCGAGGACTTCCTTGGCGGGTTGACAATAATGTGAGAGAGTGAGTACATATAAAAATTAAATTTTGTTGTACTCCTCAGGAGCCAGAAAAAACCGGGAGGAAGTTGCACTTTTGAGTAACTGAATTAGCTGGCAGGTTGTGATGTATTCCTTTTGTGGTAATAAACAATCAACGACAGACCACCACCTCGGGGAGTGAAACAAGCATATAATATTAGAGTTGAAAAGCTTGCTTCTGTCTGCTCCTGGTCCCTTGTTTAGCTGGTGACGGGAAGACAAGATTTATTTGTATTTGATAATTGAACGTGAGCTCAAGAGGAGGCTCCAATCGAGAAGTACTTATTGGTCCTGCTACTGTGAATTAACTGAATTGAGTAACAGCTCCAGGAACAAGTAAAATAGCTGTGTCAGCCTTCGCCTTCTTGTCAACAACAAGTTTGGCTGGTTCGTGGTCGCCAGCAGTCCAAGACTGGAAGCTGAAAAGAAGTCTTGTTTTCCAGTCTTCTTCCTTCCTGGACTTGGACTCCTGGGCTTGTAAATCATCAAGTAGATTGTCAGCCAGGGGAATCAAGATTTACGACCATGGCGTGACGAATGATTATTTCATTATTTCAGCTCGTGATTGTCATGCCTTGTACTTGTACTGACTGGACACTTATATGTATTTTTGGATTCGAAACTATTGTAAAATGTGCAGGATACAAAAGTATATAGATATACTTGGGTTTGCTCCAAGTTACCTTGTGATTTGATATAGGGAGATGAGAAATTAGCTTTGGAGGTTGTGGCGCCAGATTTAAAATTTTGCAAGACTTCAATGCCGTTCAAGTAATTGTCTGCCACCTACTGAAGTTTATGCTTGTTGGGCGATACTTTGGAGTAAAAATTTAAGATTTAGAAATTTTGCAAGACTTTAGTGCCGTTTTAAATTTTAATTAATTTCGGCGGCTTTTTCCCAGATTTCGAAACTTGTCTGAAATTATTCACTTTTAAATAAAGGTCAAGGCCGAAGGGGTGCATTACTTTTACTTATGAACTCGCAGTGTGTCAGTATAAGAAAAAACCCCTGAGTACTTCAATTTACTCAGCCAACCAAACCAACCCTCTTACGCTATATTTACCAAAAGAAAACAAAAGGGGAAAAAGGCTGCTGAGGCAAAGCTTTTTTGAACTATTGCTGAGGACTTGATTATAACACGATACGCACTTTGGCCTTGAAACCATACCGTAGGATAGAAAGCCTAAAAGTGCCCTCTCGCCCCCACCTAAATTTTCGGGGAGCTGAACTGAACCACAACTTGAGGCTTATTGAGTGGGAGGATTTGAACCATAAGCATATATACACCTATATCATTACTGGAGATTTGAAAACGTAAGTGGAAGCAGCTTTGCTGGAGAGACAGAACAGGTGTTGTGTAAAATACGAGATTAACCTAAAAATTTAATGAAGCCCAGCTCATTATTACTATTACTACTTGGTTTGTTTCAATAATGAAAGTTTATGATATTTTCACCCCTGGACTCCCTCTTATCTGGATAATCATCACCCCCGACCCTCGTCGACTCACCTGGCGAAAAACAAGCCAGCCAGAGGTCGTAAAACCAGTCAGTTGGTCCGAATCCAAATCTACCGCGCGCCTGATGCCCGGGAACATAGAATTACACATAAAATTTAAATGTGTATATATTTTTACTCGATGGTTCTCCAGCGCTCGCCCCCGCGCACATTTAAATTTTTGAATTTATATAGCTGTACCCCCTCCTCCCACCAAGGGTCAGCACCTGAGCCAAATAATATTTCCCGTCCACTCGATGTTATCTGTCACTCTCCTCTGGTGAATATGGAGGAGCATAACCGATAAATTTTAATCGGGGTTAATCAAAAACATATGGCACGTGTGTGTCAGAGTGTTCACTTCCGAAACTCATTTGGTGTCTCTCGTGGCTCGTAGTTGTCCAGCCAGAAGCAGCAATTCGCTTCAGGAGCCATCAGATGGAACTAAGGATGCGAGCAAAACTTGACAAGTCAACAGAAAGATAGACAGACATCATGGATGGAGGAGGATGAGCGATATTATTAATGACAGAACCTGTTTTGGCGATTCCATCGCCAGCGCTCCAAAAGCCCAAGGATATCTGCGGACAATCAGCAAGCAGGAGCAGCGAAGAGCACTTGCTACCAGGAAAGAGAGAGAGAGCGCGCGCACTTGCTGCTGCTAGCAGCAGCAATAACGTAATTATTCGTACGCTTGAAACATTTGTTTTGAAACGTTATCGGAATACTAATGAAGGATGCGCTTATCACGCCGTTATCGCGATTATCATCGCCCACACTTATACACCACGTTGTTTGCAGGATATACGTGTAATTGGATGCAAGTACATATGGCGTCATCTGCTGTCTACTTTTGACTGTCTGCGGTTTTTAATCGATTGCAGTAGTAGCGATACTAGCTAGCGAAGCGAGTGATGATGAGAAGCAAATTTGGAGCAAAATAGTGTAAAACAAAGGCTTATTTCATTTCATTTCATGATCTTTATTTTATAGTGGTCAAATATCAATTCATCCTCCCGGATATCTTAGCTGACAGGACCACTGTCAATAAATATACAATTAGTATATATTTAACGTAGACAAGGCTCTATTACATATTAGATTTCCCTAACTCGGAGGTGTCCTCGTCTCATGTCCTCAACTTCACTGTAAGCCTCCTAATAGTAGTCTTCTAATACGGTTCTCACTGGTCGTCTCCTGGGTATTGTCTTGCCTACAATTAATTTTGAGGTTGTTGTTCAACTGCTGGAGACTTAGACTTGTTTTGACCTGATTCTCTATTTCGCGCTTCATTCTTTCATCTGTTGTTGCCATGGCGTTGCTGTTGGATCGATGATCTTCTCAAAGTTGAAACTGATGACGTCATGATGATTTCAAAGATGGCGATTTCTTCTCGAAGCTTCTTGACCAAGGACTTGAGCTTGGACACATCATAGTCCAAGGATTAGTGATGAAATCCAACAATAGTTCAAGTAATGAAGAAGCGAAAACTTGCCTGAGAATGGCGCCTCGCCCTGCAAATGCCTTGCGATTGCCGTAAATTATGTTGGCGGTGCAAACTTGCGCAGGGACGAGGCTGATGACGGAGAGAGGTCACAAAAAGTCACAAACACTTCGGCCGCTAACTTTACAGTTAAAAAATTACTTATTGAAATATTAGAAATTCCTAAATTCAGGAGCTCCAAATTTAGCTGTTGCTCGGCCGAG
>JAQGBJ010002368.1:0-16817 GCA_034698345.1 Sphaeridia pumilis
TTTCTTTAAGTGGCCTCACCAGCACTGCTTTACAAAACGTGAAGTAGTTCTGGTACCAGAATTGCTGATTGTTGTCTTGTCTGCCATTTCGACTGTAAACAAGCAATGAAAAGTTACATTTTACGATACTTAATGGATATTTATACAGTATGGCAATTATATACAGACGCAGAGGAACCGACCCGCTGCTCCAAGGATTTCTGCGCCTTAAGAGGCGAACAGAAAATTTTACGCGCCTCCAAGGAATTCTATGCCTTGGAGAGCCAGCTTGAAGCTCGTCCCCTATAATGTGCTGCAGTGCTGCCTATGCGGCGAAAACAGGAACTGTCTCCAAGGAGAAAACCTCGTGCGAGAGAGCATACTAAGGCATTTACAGCTTGAGCGGCGTGGTGTTCGGGACAAAAAAATAGTTTTAAAGAATATTGGTGTTTACAAAACAAGTCTAGTCGTCTTAATCGACCAGTTTAAGCTGAAGTTTCTGAACACGCAAATAAATCACGTAACTAACTAACTAATTTATATTCTAGTCAGCAATTACAGGTAACGTATCTAGTCAATTTTCATCCACATCATCAAAATTTGTACATCACGAAAAACTTACATTTAGTCATCAATTACAACCATCACAGAGCTTACACGATTCATGCTAGTCATTTTAACCTTAACAATTACTTAAAGCTTTCAAAATAGATTACCGGGACACATTGAATTAAAACTTCTAGTCATATTAAAGCCAAAGACAGTCACCGGTGAAGATTTCGTTCAAAATTAGTCGTAAAGTACAATTTAAAATGTTTCTGTGATTCAAGTTTTAAAACTACCTATTCTAGTCACTAATCTAAATTAAAGCTCTGGACCAGACTCGTTACAATTTAAAAATTTCCTGTGCTTCAATTTTTAAAAATACCTATTCTAGTCACTAATCTACATTAAAGCTCTGGACTAGACTCGTTACACTTTTAAGACTTTTCAAAAAACTTTCCTTCTTTCTCTTCACACTTGATGGCTCTTTTCAACGCATTCATCATCACCTTCTTGATTAGCACAGCATTCATACTGATCTTTTCGCATTCTTTTCTTATTTTCTTCTTCACTTCGTCAATACTCTTAGGACTAGCTGCATTCACTTTACTTTTTAGGTATGGCCAAAGGAAGAAATCTAGCGGATTCAAGTCTGGGCTCCTTGGAGGCCAGTTGAAGGTGCCATTTGTTGACAAAACCGCAGGAAAGAACTGTTCAAGAAGAGCGATTGTGGCAGCAGCAGTGTGTGCTGGAGCTCCATCTTGTTGGAAAATGGCCGAATCCAGCATCTCCCTCATCATTAGCTCTGGCACCACGAATTCTTCTATCATTTCCCTAAAAAATACAAAAAAAATCTTCATCCATCTTAAACCTTGAGTAATATTGACTAGCACAAGATTCCACATCACCATCACAACGCTTCTTTGACTAGAACACAGCTGACTAGAAATTAGCACCTCACCGACTAGCATGAACTATTGCAGTACAAAAATATGCATTAAATCTAACCGGTGATTTTGACTAGAAATAGGTAAATGAAATATTCTCAAGAATTCTAGTCAGTAAATGCAGTCATGCATTTTGAATATAACATTCTTCTAGTCAATTCTAGTTGAGCGATTGTGCGATCTGCAAACAAGTACTTGTTTAAAGCTTTATGTAACATAATTAAAGTAAAAATGTAGCACTTGTAAATTGTTCCATTCACTTTCACCCCTTTTCCAAAAAAATATGGCCCAATCACACCTTGCCAGGTAACAGCAGCCCAAACCATGACCTTTGGATGGTAGAACTTTCGGGTGACGTAAAAATCCTCTGGCTTCTTCAACGCCCACCTTCTGGTCGTCTGCCTATTGATCGGGCCGTCAAGCTCAAAAGCAGCTTCATCGCTGAAGACAAGTTTCTCCAAGAACTTAGGATCGTCTTCAGCCATTTTCTTCATCCACCTTGCGTACATCAACCTGCAACAACAAACAAACTTCTAGTCATTCAAGCTTTAAAATTAAATTTAAATGTAGCACTTGTCATTCACCTGTTCTCATAGTCCTTTTCGTGTAAATATTGCCTAGTCATCGGCTTGTAGGGTCTCGCCTTGTGCTTCCTCAGAATCTTCCTGACCGTTTCGTGGCTTCTTCCAACTGCTAGTCCAATTCTTCTAGTCGATTTCCCGCGGCCGGTCCGCTTGTCCACCTTCAGTGCTAGTCCCAATATTCTAGTCTCCATTTCATCATCCTGCTTTCCTGATCGCTTCTTTCTGGTCAGTGAACCGGTGGTTTCTAGTTGATCTAGCCACTTTTTTATGGAATTCACAGCTGGAACTGTTGAAGCACCGAAACCTTCTCTAAACTTGAGCCTGGCAGCATAGTAGTTTCGGTTGGCTTCCAACGCATAAAAACGCATACGGCTTCCAAGGTATAAAATTAGTTGGGCTAGAAGTCTAGACCGCTCGCTAGTTAATCTACAAGGCTACTTCGGCACACGGATAAGCCCTCGTATAATGTTCGGACACCAGTTAGGATTGAAGGATTGTGACCCACCGCCGGTTACGTTAGGTTATGAACTGAGCGGCAGAAAGGGTATCTGCTGTTCCAAACCTTTTCAAGTTCCAAAAATGGTTTCAATTCGGTTAGTTAAAGTTAGGTAAATTAGCTTGGGTGGCGGACGGGCGAATGTTGGTCTCTTTGGAACGTGTTTTCGAACATCGGTAGAATTAGTCTTCGATTCTGGTGTTTCTAATTGCTACATGTATCGTAGTTCTTAGAGGCGATGCAGTGCAAAACCGTCGATTAACGAATGGGTTAGATTTCCAGTGGAATGTACGGTGGACTCCTACTGCTCGAGAAATTTGGGGAGGGACGGGAAGTCGGGGCAGACGAGCTTTAACGTTTGTTAAGATTTTCAAGTTTCTATGGAAGAGAAAATGAATCATTACCTATGAAGGTGATGTTCCATGAGTGCTGGTGGGACCCAGGTTGCTTGTTAGCCTAAGCAATTCCACAGTTCTTAAACTGAAGTTTCAATGGTACTTCAAAACGCGTGGGACAATCTTTGGATCAAACGTCTATTATGTAATGCTGCTACTACTAGGATCCACCTAATATGATGAATAGCATGGTGTTAATCATGATAGAAGCAGCAATTTGGATTGTTTGATCGCATAATCACGGGATTCTTCCCCATAAGACCAATGTAAATGGATTTCGTATAAATATCAACATTTGAAGGGAATAAAATCAGTTGTGATCAAGCCTCCAAAAGAACAACAACTCCTAGCCTAAACTCCGAACGCCTCATTGAGTAGTCAAACATTGAGCCAAGTACATCTGTACATAATTGGGGATCTCAACTGTTGGAAGTTTGGAAATTCTGCTTTTCCAAAGACCCGCCCCTGGAATTCGTGGTTCGTAAAGTTTACAAAATTCTTTGAATTAGACTAACCACTCTGCCCATCTAACTCCCTTAAGCACATTCTGCCCTGTTCGCCCCGACGCCGCTTCCAAGGGCACGGTTACCCTACTGGCCAGGGGATAACTAGGGTCGCCGCTACGGGTCAAGAGTCAATGTCCAGTGACACCCCGGTCAGATCCAATAACGACAGGGTGAAAGAACGTGAACGTCGAGAAGACATCAGAGACAGACTACGAGAAGAATTTTTGGAAAAAAACAGAAGAAAAAGCGTTGAATTCCCGACGACACCGTTGGACGTCAGTCTTACAGAGAGGCCGCGCTCGGTCAGTCCGAAGAGGAGAGCAACTTTGACCAGCCCGGTTGTCAACTTCTCGTACATTGACGGAGCATCACGACGAGTCTCGGACGAATTCTTCGAACGCCGCGGAAGATATTCGCCATATCGGGAGGTTCCAAGAGTGTGCACAACTCCTACCAGGACTTCCACGCCATTGTAAGTCTGGAGGATCGATGGTAGTAATTGGGATTCAGACGCCACGACAGAAGAGTCTACTTCATTCAGCGTTAACGAACCAGATTTGTCCAACATAAACGATTTAAGGAATCAAGCCGAGAGCTTCAAAAGTCCAGTATATGAAACCATCGGCGAGGCGTCAAACTTCAGAGAAATAGAAGAGACCATATATGAATCTTGTACTGACTCGAAGACAGAAGAAACAACTGAGAAAGGTGAATCAAATCGAAACGAGAGAGCGAAACCAGCAGGTGACAACGAGAGCAAAGAACAATTTTGCGAATATAAAACTGGCGGGAAGGAAGAAGCGCTAAACCTTGTAAGTGATCAAGAATCTTTGTTATATCCTTGGTGCACGGCTAACTGTGGCAAGTGCGACTGGTGCATCGGAACCGACGTTGAGTTATCAGTAAAACAGCTACTGGCAGACGTCGAGCAGCAAATAGCAGCTGCTACAGAACCGCCACAGGTCACCGAACCAAAGAGTCAATCAGCCACTCCAAAGAAGCCGCCGCGAAAATCTTTGAGAAAAAATCAAGAGTTAAACAAGGTACCTTGGGGAGCCTTGAACTTCCAGCTTTTTGCTGACATCCAAAAGAATCTACACTCTAGTGTCGAATAAAAAGTTGACTTTCCTGAACCACCGGTACTCAGTCGCTGGAGTAAAGACAACGCTAGTCAAGAAGAAGTTAAACACACAAAGTTGTTTCAAACTGATACACACTGTTTACAAACTTATAATGTTCGTTTGGTATGCCATACAGGAAAGTCTCTTGTTAAAATTCGAATATGTCAATCTCGAATGCCATAGTGACAAAAATCGTAACTTGGCTAAAAATCACACAAATATCCTGGGGTAATAGAAGTATATGAATTTTGTCTGATCAAATCTGGTCAAATTTCAATAATGGCAAAGATCTGAAAGCTTTAAGATTTATTATGTAAAAGCAAAAATTGCTGTTTTCAAAGCCTTGGGTCCATGTATAAGTTCAAGCTTCCTCAGCAATGATTGTAAAAACAGCTGACTGTGAGATGACAAATTTAATGAAAATTCAAAAAACCCGCTTGTTTACAAAAAGTTCCCATTCAATTTCACTGAAATTTCAAATTGTATAGGTTACCTCTATTCAGATCCAATAGATAATTATCTTTAAACTGATCAAATAGCCAAACACTTGTACACAACACTATACATTGACTTTCCCTATCTAAATTGGCTATGAGCAAAAATCTTGTAACCTAAACTGCACAAGTTACGTCGCACTTCACTTCACCTCACTCATCGTCCGGGACTTCAACGATGACATCAACATCGACTCCATCAGCTTGCATCTCGTCACTTCAAGGACTTCTTGTACAAAGGGCTCCATCTCTTCGTCGTACATGATGTCGTCTTCAAGCTCCAAGTCGTGGATCCCTTGAACCGACCCTTTGGACAGTAGTTCTACTTCTTCTGAAGTCGTTGTTGAGGCTGGTGCGTCCGCAGTAACTGCCAATGTGACTTTCGGTTTTTTCCGTTCTTCATTCCCTATGACTAACTTTCCCGCCAATTTTGGTTTCACGTTCTCAACTTGGGTAACGTTCTTCTTGACGCCGCCCCTCGCTCCTTCGTCTTTGGTAGTGTTGTCATCATCTGATGAATCGGAAATCGTCACCATTTCCACATCCGGAGGAGTTTCCACTTCGATAATTTGGTCTGCAAAATCTTTGCTCAGCCAGGGCACACTTGCGATGCATTCTCTGATCAATTGCAACCTTTGGTCACTTTGTTCCTGGACTCGGACCACAAAGCGGTTTCCGTCTGATGCAGTTCTTTGGTCCATGGAGAATCACCACTTTTTGCACCTTTCGGACGATATTCATAGTCCAATTGATCTTTTCTGGACCGAAATCCTTTTGATTTCTCCTGCGGGATTAGCGTGTTGAGCTTTAGATTCTTCTTCTTCTTTGCTGGGCCTTTAGACGTGCTAGGAAGACATGCTTCAGAAGTCGTTTTTGGTTCGCATGAATCCACCCCCTTTAGAACTTCTACTTTCACATTACCAGTTGTCGGTTGTAGCGCTTTCGCCGATCCTTGGACCACTTGTACAGGATTCTCCAGACACTTGTTGGTACTTTCATCAGCCGTCACGACCATCCAGGCCTCAACAAAAGCTGACCACATTCGGGCATCACGCTTTCTTCGCTCTTCTTTCACCTTCATCTTCCGTTGCTGCACTGGCGAAATCCAGGCCATATCTACAATTCAAGAATTTTCAATTTTAAATATATCATGGTTACAATTATTGTTCTTATGTTCATGTTATATAATGTCTCACCTGTAATATGTATACACACTCGTAAAAATATTTCCAAATTGGTTACACACTTTGTCAACACACACTTGTAATTTCTCCAAGTTTCAACTCGAGTTGTTCTGCCGTCTGATAACATGTTACTTTTGTCTTTAGAAAATGGCGTCGTTGTTAACCACACAACGACAACTCTCTTTGCTCCGCTCCATCATCTTCTTCTTCCGTCCACTTCCGACCGCGCACCTCCGATACCCGATGTCTAAAGAATTGGCTTCTTGCCAGCGTCTTTTCGCGCCACCGAACCATCAAGTAGCCGCCCATTGTAGTCTTTAATGTTTACAAAATTTTGTTGTGCAATACTCTTATCATTACCTCATCAGGTGATCAGATCTAATTAATGTAAGGGGGAGTTGTGAGGAGGAGAATATATGAGCCTGTAACAGCACACGAACAACCAGTCTTGAATAAAGTATTGAAGAGTAAACACCTAATCTTGGCTACTTCCAACATAAACCGGAAGCCCATGCAACATTGTTTTCACCGCCGGAACCTTATGCAACCGAGGAACATCAACAAATAACGTCCGCATTATATCAAGAAATAAGGGAAAACTATAGAGAATTTACTTGGCTACCATAAAGCCAGCAGTTTTTTTGTCAGAAATGCGTGATTTCTCTGAAGAGAATTGCCGCTTAAAAAGCGCAAGATCAGTTCCGCGCAACAACAAGGAGAATATACGGAGGAGAAAGCGGCGCTCAGCCTGATGGAAGAAGAAACTTTACAAGGAGAAAGTACGGCACAAGAATAGAATGAAGAAGAAAGCGTGGCACCTTTAATGGAGGACGACAGCGCCTCTGACCCAGAAGAAGAAAGCCAGTTAAATACATTCGGGCCTTCTCACATGAGTGAACGCGATATACGCGATTTGTTTACACTTTACCTGAAATCTAAGGATTTATAAAACAAGGTTTTCTACAAGGACAGTAATTTGCGCCATGTGGATAAAATTCTGCAAAATCAGTTGCGACAGATTTTAAACTTTTATTGCTGCCGAGCCGAATGAATAGCGATAACAACTTATTACATGGTAATTTTACACAACGCTAGATTTTGGCCAGCTGATTGGCAAACTAGTGAATTTACAGCAGCATGGGCTGAAGTAGTCAGCACCGTTCAGTCAGAAGAACCATTTCAAGTATATCTGTGGATCGGCAGCCATGGACTTGAAGGATTCTGGAATAGTTATTACAGAATCAAGGAAGGCTTAACCTTTAGATGGTCATATTTAGGTGTGAATGGTAATTTGCAGACCGAATAGGGTTTGAAAACAGCAGTTTTTGCAGTAAAACAGACTAGTCATTTTTGTTCTCGCCTCGTCAACTTTAAAAATCTGATAGAAAACTGTGCTGTGTGGAACACGAAAAGTGTTTAATTTTTAAAAATTGCGTATTTGTCAGGAAGCTTTGCTCACTACAAGCTCAAAATTATCAATCAATTAGTGAATACGAGGCATATTTTAACTGAGAGCTGTTTGCCGAGATCGGCTTCCTTCCATTTAAAATAAAAAGGAGCTATTTCACGCCATAGGGCAATTGGATTCTTTCGAGTTCTTCCTGCTACCAAAATGGGTACATTACGTCACGCCTGGAATCAGCTGTACCAACAACGCCATCCTTAACGTGGACGTGCTTGTGTTGAGTGGATATTTTGGATTGTTGCTGTGTATTCAACGAGCTGAAAAATCTTTTTGTATTCGGCAATCAGTTGACTATTTAAATTTTGAAGCGCTCAAACATCGTGTGCTTCGTATCCTACGTTAATACGCATTTTTGAATGTGCCGGCTAACGCGGAGGTCCGTATGCAAGTAATTCGGTCCATGTGTCCCGAATTATGCAGAATTACTCCGGAGGAGCGTTTTATTTAAGAGCCTTAAATAATACATTATCTCCAATGTTTGGATCGCTAGCTCTACGATTAATGTTATAGAAGTAGGATAGTAGCAACCTGGAGATGAGTTTTTGTATGTCAACTAGTTTCGTCTTCACCGAGGGACCCCAAATTGGCAACCCGTACTGATAAAGAGAAAGTACATAAGTGTGATCTCTTATTCAGCGAAATTTAGGATCACTTGATTTGCAAGGTTGGTATCTGAACCTGCCGAGGGAAAAGGCGGAAAATATGCGCGACTTGAAGTAGATGTTAAAGAAAGAGGCAGAATGGATTGTGTTACTGTTGTTGGGGCTTTTGCAGTCGGGTATCGCTTCACTTGCTTGATTGAATGTCCCGTAAGGATATCCTACCGAAATCCGAAAGAGCTTGGTTGAAGGCTAATTAATTTAGATGTCTTTGTATGCTGAAAGGGACAGAGTGACAGATTAGTAATGAGATATGGGATATCGGTTGCCTAAGTTAGGAACAAAACTTTGGAAGTTGAATTTCCCGTAGCTGACCGACTGTAGGATTTTATTCCTTGGCCTAAGTCCATATGCTTTCGGTGGTCTCATTTCGTGCCTCCCCTACCTTGAAACCGTCAAGGGTTCTGAGATTCAGACTGTTACATGGCATGGTGATTTTGTCTGTTTGGCAGTAGGGAATTTGTCAAATGATTCCACAAAATCACTGGCGTAAGATAGTACATCGAAGATGCAGCTACTATCGGCTCCGCATTTCTTCCCTTTGATTTGTCCCCGTTTGAAGTCTAACACAGTGAAATGTATTGTCAACGGCTGAGTGTATGTTATTTTGGGCTTGATGATGGTCGAGAACTGTAGCCGTTAAAGTTCCTACAAAAAATGTGTGTTTTGCTACCTGACAAGATGCTTACTTCTCCCTGACCATGGAAGAGCCGTTGTCTGTTGACCATTTAAAGCTGGCAATCGGTGTTGTCAATTTACCGGGAGTGATTGGCAAGTCTAACCCTACTGCTGCTTTTTCCGTCTCGACCCAACGAGGTCGTCGATTGTTGCAGGATCAGAGCTTACAGGGGCTGTCGGTTTATAGATGGCAATTACAGGTGAGTTTGCTATGCTTCCACACAGACTTTCTCTTGCTTTCAACAAAATCATTCTGACTAATTTTTGTTGGTTGTTGTTGTTTTTCAGATTTGGGATCTGATCTGAGCCTCCAGTCGGCTGCCCATCACTCGAAAGCAGAGGGAGTTTTGCTGGTGGAGCTCTTACGAGTGTTACTTGGCATTTCTGAAGCTGATTGGGAAAATATTCGTGTTGACTCAAAGAAGCAATCTCAGCAAAAGATATCGCTAGACAATTCCGGACTTTTAGATACTTTGAATACAACTGACTTTACTTAATGAAATCTAACGAAAATGGGTAAAACAAGATGGCGCCAATCTTTACACGGAGTGACGCAGTTCTTACGTAGATGACAAACGGCCAAGTGCGCCGAGAACAAGAATTCCGGGCGTCTTTATCGTTACCAAGGTTCAATGGTCTCTCCGAACAAAGGAGAGGAGCTTATCGTTACTTAGCTCCAGGTTCCAGCAAGGGACCGATGGAGATTCGTTACAGACAGGTTCGAGTTGCGTGTGAACGCCTTTAAGCTATACAGGATAGACTTGAGGGAGACTTGTGCTGAACAAGAGGGTGATATTTAAAAATTATATGGGGTGGTAGTGTACATACAAACGTGTGTATCTTCCCCTATTTTCTACTTTATCAGCAGACTTCTACACTTTATCTCTTTTTCTTCTTTCTTTCCTCTCTGCTAGTTATTCCGTCAATTTACACGGTTACATAAGAATGAAGCAACATTGGGAATGCGAACATTGGAATGAATTCTCTGAGATTCGTTAGCTGGACACAAGCAAAGTTGATCCTTTGGTACACTGACTGGTTGGAACGTCATCTTGCTGTCGAATATGACCCCCACGTACCGAAAGCTGGATGACTGGTTGATGAATTTGTTAGATACTTGAATGTGTAATCAGGATCAGTTTTCAATGTTGAATAACTCTTTTCAAAGATAATGAACTCTGTTTTGCTCGCATCAATGGTCATCAGGTTTTGCATGCACCAGTCTTTGAGAGAATTCAAATTCGCTTGAAGTTGCCAGAGTTACGTCATCACAAGAGTTTTCGTACAAAACCAAGTCGTCTGCGAACATGATTTTGCCACAATTCACAGCTTCGTTAACACTGTCAAAATACAATATAAACAAAAGTGGGGCTAAAACACTGCCTTGTGTACTCCACAATTTAGTTCGAATTTTAGTCTGATAGAATGACTGTGAATTCTACCGCTGGCAGCAAGCAAGAATCTGTCTATGTTTTGAACGTGTTGACAACAAAGATGTGAAGGCTGCTTTTGACGTTTGGACCGACGGTGTATTTGGGCATTATTGATAACATTTCCAAGACAGATAGTAGCACCGCTGGCTTACAGGGCATTTCATCTATAAACTGAGATTCGAAAGTTAGAAAACACGTTCATCAGAGAATCAGTTATAAATCGAGTTCCATTTATGCCTTTGTCTTTTGCAATAGCAGTTATCTCTTAATTGGATCTGTGTTCGTTTCGTCATCCATGTCGAAAACCGTGAAACGAATGTTCAACAAGTTCCCCAATTAGCTCGCCTTTGAACGATAACAGATCTTAATTGTCGTACTTGTTAACGAAATGAGTCTGTTGGACAATGAAGCGAACCCATTTCCACTTTCTGAAAAGATCTCAAACTTCATCAACGATACAAAAGCTGTTGTTGGATCCGTGATGAATGTAGCGGCTTGAATTGAAACTGTTTATGGAGATGTAAATGAAAGTACTTTTATCTGTACCTTCTCATCCGTGAGAAGTCACAAATACTGCTGACTCCGTGGAATAAGAATGAAGACATCTTGAAAATATTCATTGAGCGTTACATGACTTCAGTCAACGTTCGGATGGACGATACAAAGATGACCCGCTTCAGAGCCATATCATCATGCACAGGCCGATGGATAGGTGTGGTTTTATGTCTTTTGTAGCAAACTAAGGGAGTAAAGAGATATAAATCAGGTTGAAATCAGTTGAAATACCTTTGAGTCATTCAGTTTAACACATTTTGTGAGTTTGAAGACGTTTCAAGCCCAAAGATCTGCTGGTGAATGATGGTGGAAATTTTCCCGCCTTTATATATCTATGACCGAGTTTTGGGAATCTAAATCGTTAGGTACTTTTCGCCCTCGGAGGCTCCATATAAAAACTACCGAGAATCTTATTTGGCTCACTTTTTACAGGAGATCGGGTATTCCATCAATAATTCAATTCTATAAATCAGCTCTATAATTCAAAACGAAATCAAAAAGCAAGGTGCGAAAAAATGCACCTATGACAATCATCCACTTGTCACACATCGCAGTAGTGCTCATTATAGTCCTTCTGGCACAGTTCGGAAGTGTCTATAAAACAAATTTCTTCATTTTCATGATAGTTTCATAAAAAATTACACCTCCTCCTAAATATGCATTCACAGCTGCATTTATTGACAAGAAAAAAAAATTAAATAAATAGTGAAATTACGAACAGAATTTTAGCAAAATCAACGTTTCACCAGCGCCTGTTAGGACCACCACTCCGCCACTCTTTCCAAGATTTGCGCACTGTTTTCAACGGCGTCACTGTTTACCAGCTTGACTGTAGGCTGTTTGTTTACGTTTCAAGAAGGCGGTGATAGATGGCATGCGGATTGTTGGTTTTCCTGCAACCAAAAATGCCATCCAATAGATTTAGTTAAAGTTGTTTTAAAAAAAGCATATTACATTTACCAAGAGACAAAACCAAAACTTACAAAAAATTTCAACAAGTTGTTACATAATCTTTTTACAAGCTCTCACCTATGCTTTGATTTGAGAAGCTTCGAGAATGTTTGCGAATTCTTCTACTCTTTCTGCAAAAGTATAGCATAGTGCATATGCGTATTTTCTCGAATTTTCTTTATATTTCTCACATATTCCATCATTGTTGCCAGCGGCCACGTCCGACCTTAATAATGCAACGTTGATATTGCAGCATCTTTGTAATGAACGTTTTGGCGCTACCGCTTTGATATAAGAAAGCGCGCGCAGCGTCCAAACAAACAGGCTGTTCTACGACGCAAGTGAGTAAGAACCAGTGGCATCTACGATCACCGCGCGTAAAGTGCACACCTCAAGTGCCAATTAGCAGGACCTAATGTCCTGCTGTAGGCTGTAGTTGTCAGAAATGGGGGCTACAACCGGTTTTGAACCCAGGGCAGCTCATTCGGGTATTGGGGGACTTACCATCTTGAGCATTCAATTAAGTTAATCAAGTTATTTCGACAAAATTCAGATGCGCAATCACTCAATACCCGCTGCAATTACCCATATACCTGAGGTGTGCAAAGCTTTGCAGGTGATAGGTTCAACATAGCGCAACTGCGCGGGTCCAAAGTGAGAATTTGCCCACTGAAGATGATTATAGTTTGAAAAACTACGGGTCCCAGTGGTTGGTGAGAGTTTGGCAATCAAGAGATGCATGCCACTGTTTTTAGCTTATGGCTTACGGTCCGTGGTGGTGGCTTGTAATTTTGTTATAGTCATCTTCCGAGGAATTCAAAAGAGGAAGGTAGAAAGTGTTGCTTTTTATGGTAGTGGCCTGTGTTGTTCTAATAATCGTCTTCAGAGGAATACGAGAGAGGAGGAAGAAACTGGTTGATTGATGATGGTGGTTCTTGTGTGTGTTCTAGTCATCTGTGTGCTATGGTCATCTCCCCATGAATATGAAAGCGACAAGAATTGATTGTGTGGGACTGTGTGTATCATGTTGGTGTTTGATGCCATCTGGTTGCTGCTGTTGCTGAACTGTTTGTAACCTGCAATGATTTCAAAAATGGCACAACCGGCAAAATTGGAAGCGCTGTTAAAAGTTCCAAGTAAATTGTTGGGAAGAACTCGTTACAATCTCTCCTGTTTACTTGCAGTCAAGATCGAAGATATCCGATTGTGAAGGCTTGTAGGATAATTATTATGGCCATAGTTATCAAAGATAGATAGGGCAACGAATCGTCAGAGGAAGGCATGGCAGGTTATGGAACGGTCTCCACTTGCGTCGAAAGGGAGGATGTCTCTGGAATCATTAGATTCATGAATAAAATAATATCAGTAACGTTCTACTTTTTAAATGTACTGTTTTCAAAGTTCCTTGTGCGACGTACCTGTGACAGACTGGTTTTGCATGATATCCATAGCCCTCGCCCACTTCTTAGAATACGGAACGAGCCATGCGGTTTGAGTTGACACGAATGCACGTTTGTTCTGTGGAGGTTAGTTCCAAAATGGGCTTTTCTGTGGCCTGCCCAGCGGAGGTCAAACTTGTTTGGCTTCAACCTCTAATACAAATACAAAAAAACTGTCCAGAGCCCGTTTGAAACCAGCCTTCAGAAGGATATTGAATTCTGCGTTCTTTGGTTCCAGTGAATACGACAGCATTGATATCCTTCGAACCAGACCCGCGGGCCGCGAAAATAAGATCGGAATTATTCTCGTAGCGCCGCTCTTGAGGGTGAGTGAACTTCGTCGCGACTTTCATTCATTCATGCTCATCATCAAGAGCGGCAGTTCATTGCACGGCAAATTTTCCGTGTAATTGGCGACGACTTCTCTCGGCTAACGGGGAGTGTCGCTAAGGAATTTTCGCTCGATGCATATTTACTGAGTTCGCGTCCCACGAGTTTGGTTCGCACGATACAGCGACAGCTGCAAGAAGCAGAATAACAAAGGAAGACGAGATGAAGATCTGCCGACAACCAACTTCCAGAAACATTGTACTTTGATGAAAAATTCCTGACTCGTTTGGCCCATGTTTAGTTTACACTAAATTACAAAGCATGAAACTTACAGACTGGATGAATGGAACAAGATTAAGATTTGCTTCATGAAAAGTTCGACACAGGCTATGTGGCCGGGTTATTTTTGTAGCACAATAAACTCGATTTTGCGATATTGATGACCCTCAATGATCAGCTGAAAACAGAACTTTCCTAAAAACACACACTTGTGTTTTCCGAGAGACATGAATGACTTGAAAATCTCCCGCCGTCACTACATTGGAAACGTGGAACATCCTATCTACATGATGCTAGACATGAAAGGGTTGTTCGAGGGCACTCCGAATCTTTAGAATCTGAGTACGACACGAAGAAGCAGTTTGTAATTATGAACAAATGTTACGATTTGTGTTTACCGCAGTGTCGTTGATTCCCTACCGAGCGGCTTTGAAAACCGACCGCCAAGCACCTCCAGAACCTGTCATTCCAGAAGAGATGGCGAAAAAATTAGAACTGGAATGTGGGATCGACATAGAATTACAGCAACACGCTCCGTAAGTGAAAACCTGTTGCAAAATAAACCAATAAACGCTTCTAGATAACGGCAAGTCTGTAAACATGGGAGGCTTATTCTTGAATGCAGGAGACTCGGATGGAAACAATAGGAAAGAAACTAGACGAACCAAAACAAAATCATCAGAAGCTTCAAAAGAACAAAACTTCCGGAAAACCAGGTGAGCTTACATTGTTTCTTTCCTACACAATAGAATGACATATGAACGAGGTTGGGGAAACCAGTAGCAAATGAAAACGAAAAAACTGACTTGACATGGTCAACTAGAGCTTTGCTCACATGGAATCCGTACTTTTTGAGCATGCTTGGATCGTTCTCGTATTTTCTCACGTGCTGTTTACTGCGATGAAGACACCATCCTCACTGGATTCCTTGGTTTTCTGGAAGCAGTCGTTACGAAGCTTGACAAAACTCTACGGCATTTCCAGATAAGGTTGATCCCAAGTCTGCGACCTACTTTTGGTTGAAGTTTGCGAACGAGTATTTTCTTCTCGGTCACGTCCTCCCTGACGTCTGCTTCCACGGAGGGTGGGGCACCTCGGACGGGGTGGTAGTGAGTTATGGAACTGTTGGAAGTAGCATGCTTGTGTACATGGTGTATTTTCGACAAGCCTATGTTAAGTAAGGGTGTACACATATGCTGGTGGTACCGTATGTGTGTCATGTACATAAGACCAAAATGTAATGCCTGGAGCGTGATGCCTTGAAGCTACTGTAGGCCTTGGTTGCAGCCATGGTCGGTACCCTTTGCAGTCGGGAATTCCATGCATGATGGGGATCCGAACAATCACCACAGGTACCCAAATTGTATCGAACTGTCATCTACGGGACGAATTTCAGATTAAAAACTAAAAGTTCCGAGTAGAATTTCAACGTATTCATCTTGCACATTCAAAGATAGCTTGTTCTAAACTGGACAATGACCATCTTATATCAGCTAAGTGAACCGAAATACCCGGACTCAATCCTTTGATTCTTGTAATTTTATTATGTTGGCTTTTAGATTGTAAAACATGTTCTCAAGTCGTCCATTCTTGCTTTGGTCTTGGTCTTGTGAAAAGCTTCGGCTCTGTCCTTCCTTTTGAATCATACAACACCAGAATACTTTTTTTGCGGTATTTTACGTGAATTTGGCGGATAACGTTTGGTGCATTAGAGCAGTTGTGTCAATGTTGCAAAAGAAAGGGGCCTAAGAGGCAGTTAGCTAGTGAAGTTCATAATTGCTGAAAAGTGTAGACGGCTTGATATAGGCAAAAACATGATTGTGTAATAATGTATGTATTCGGTTTAAACTCGAAGCGTTAGCCAATTCGACGTCCAACAACAACACTGCTGTTCCAAAGCATCCAACGAGGTCGCTTACAGCTTGCGCCATTGCGATGGGTCTGGGCCTTGGCTAGGCTATGAGTGGTACCGGCTTGGGTATCGTCGCTCAAGATCTTCACCAGAGTCACCAAAACGTTGAGCGTCAGGAGGGAAGAAATTGTCGCCCGTGTCAACGCTACAACCCTCCGTCCTCAGCACAGTGTCTAATGCCGCTGCCGCCAACACTTCGAGCACCGACGCCGACAAGACTGCGGAGCTTGAACCTTTGAGAAGCGCTAACAGCAGGCAAGCCAGCCGTTCTCCAGGACAAGTCCAGGGCGCCACCAGCCAACTCCCTACTGTTTTCGATTTGACCACGTTCTTGTAGCGATTTTTCGTTTTTTATTTTATGAATGCTTGCCAAAGTTTTTCGATTTTGCGAATTTTGAAAAGTGAAAGTATGTCTTTCCAACATTAAAATTCACTGAAAACATGGAAAAAATGAATCAAAATCGCTCGAAAAAGCCCATTTAAAATTTCAGAAGGTTAGTTTTGGAGCTGGTTCAAGTCAATTGATTGTTTATTTAAGATGGAAGAAACAAGAAATTTACACCAAGATTCCCCTTGGAAATATTGAATGGGAATTTTTGAGCGATTTTGATTCATTTTTTTCCATGTTTTTCAGTGAATTTCAATGTTGGAAATGTCTACTTGGCATATCTTTACGCCTTCTAAAGTTTTTACCCACATTTATAGTGCTGAATTTTTGCAACCATTTGGAATTAAAAATTTATGGAACGTTTAAAACACGTAGACTCATGGGTTCTGCCTCTTTCCATCCTGAATGGTGAATGTTAGCATAAGGCTCAAGAGAAAGGAAAGAAGAAGGAGTAAAAGCGATATTAGCTTTTACAGGTG
>JAQGBJ010002369.1:0-16816 GCA_034698345.1 Sphaeridia pumilis
TTGAGGAAGGCGTAGCGGCGGAATCCGTATACGTATTTACTTTCACCCTGTTCTCCTTTCAAAACTAGTAGAACCAGCAGTAGGCCTACTTTCTCCGGAAGGTGTATTTGAGTATAGCCAGCCAGTTCGTTAGTCGAGGGACCGGACCCACTTGCTCCATTCAGGCAGTCAAATCCAGTTGTAGGAAATCTTGTAGAAAGTACAAAAGTACAGTAGTAGAGTAGGCGCGGGATCCTCCCTATCGATCCGAAACCCGTCTCGGGACTGCCGCCGATGTTATATTCACATACTTGCGTTGGCGGTAGTGGTAGCACTTTTCTTCAAAGGTTCTAGTAATGCCCGAGAACCCACGACACATCTCTATTTCCTTCTTCTTTCTCTACTTTTACTAGCGGCTGGTGATGGTTCGCTAAGATCCTAAGGCCCAATTGTTCCACTTCTTTCTTCTTTCACGTTTCATATAACAGAATTGGGCTTCTTTCATCCATTCGAGGCAGCAGCTGTAATAGTAGTGGTAGTCCGATTCCCGATACACATTCAATGCGGAATTTCATTCCCTTGGACCAGCTATCCCACACCCTACGGAAATGATGGTGCTTCCATAGGCTTGGTCTTGAGTACTGGCTTGAAACTCGAATGTAGGAGATTGAGCGTAGGGTCTAGACGACCGTAGGTTTGCAATTCCTGAGCAGTAGCTTAGATGAGGCGGACTCACTCAGGTAGGTGGGTAGAAGTCCAGCGGAGAAGGTGAAAATGTATTGTGACATTTTTGCCCCAGATTTCCAACCTGATTAGGAAGAAAAACGGCAAAACGTTAGTAATATTTAATTTCCGGAGAACAATAAATTTTGATAAGAAACACAACTGCTATTTTAATCACCGTAGTTATGCTTGCGATAGAAATCCATTGCGTTCATTTTGGGCTTTTCTTGATGAATGAAATACATTCTGCATGACCTCAACCAGTCGCTGTTGATTCATAATTCATGGTTCAACCGCTGACTTGAATTACCATGAACGACTTGCACTAATTACCGGTTGTCATATTGGTTAATAGCATGTCAATCAATCACACTCCTACATTCAACATTATAACAAACAAAACCCGTGTTGTTAGATGAAGATCATCAAAATTTACCTTCAACTTCAACTGACTTCAAAAACTGAAAATTTAATGATGTCCAACGTTTAGAACTAAAGCGGACACCATTCAGATTCACGACGAAACTTACAACACTAGATCTTGTTCAATATTTTGGCTTTCAAAATCAAAACTAAAATTCAATGTTTATTAATATTTGAAAATCAGAGAATCATAGCGAAATTCGGAAAATCTCATGTAATGCCCCAAAAGTTATTTTACGTTTTGTTGTTGTTCAATGCGCACGGCAGATTCAAACCCCGCCTTTCGCGCCTCTCATCTCTCATATTCCCCGCCCTCCAGAGATGGCGCTTCAAGTAACGATGCACATTTAAGCTTCTCTTCGAACGTTTTACAATTCCAAACAATCTTGAAATTCTCCTGCCATTCCAAAATTAATGATTGGTCACTCCAACTTTTTACCATTTCATTTTATTCCTGAACGTTTTGAACATACACGTACATCAAACAAGAGAACACAGACAGTAGTAGCGTTTTAAACTTTTACCTTTTTAAACTTTTCCGTTTTGACTCTGTTAATACACCACCACAAGTAATGTTGTACACACAGTTGGAGGTACACTTGTTCTTCGACCTTATACACAATTATACATTACTACCACACGATCATATGATCACTGCCTTCACAGAACTTTGTTGATACAAAACAACACGCATCCTCATTTATCATAACCTTTGACCTACAAGTTGCCGAATATTAAGTCCTATCCTTGTTAACTCTTCTTTTACATAAGTTACACTACGTCCTACAACATCTATTGGTCGTCTTCTTGTACAACCTTTCTCAACATCAAAAACGCGGTCGGTCGGATCAATTCAATTTTGGCTATACCAGATTGGTCGATAGTTTCACTTTTCTAATTCCTAGCCTAACTTATAAGCGTCCTTGACAGCTACAATTGGCTATTACTTGCAAGGTTCCTATTTGCAGGTGTACAACAAAACTATATAAGCTCTACATTGGGTGGTTTATGTACATTACAGACTCCTAGCTAACATTAAACAAGTTTGAGAACAAACACTTTAACAGCATCAGTACATACGAATTAGAGATTTGTACGCTCTTTAAAAACCAAACTTGTTGAACATTAACCATTCTTACTACAATTACTACTACTGAACCCGCATTCTCTCAAACATTTCCATTTAACATCATTAATCTAGCATTAATGCGCTTCTTCAACTTAATGTAACAACCTAATAGTAAAACGTGTGTGAAAACTTGTACCACTGTTTTAACTTTGTAGATGTACAGCGTAATTAAGTGTAACAAAAATGAACATTTTTCAAAAAAAGCATTAAATTCTCTTCCTTCCTGCTTGCTGCCTTATACATCACATTTCATCTAAACGCTACAAGTTAAATACAAGTTATACGAGGAGAGTCGTAGCTCATCTGATGCCTATTTATACGTATTTATGAAACTTGTTCTGCTCAATGGACCCAGGGACGCCCTGAAGTGTTTGGCGAAGGCGCTACGCTGACATTCGGGTTGTTGGCGCGCCCAGTCGCCATTAAACTCGCCCCGTTTGGCGCCATCAGTGGACTCGTCATCAAGTGGTGGTGGAGCGAATTGTTGGTTGTGCCGAAGAGCATTGCCGATTGTGGTTGCTGAGCTGTAAACAAAGATCAAATGTCATGTCAGTTGCTAGTACAATGGTTCTCAAGTAATAGAAATCTAATGAGAGTTGGACTGGGCTCGGCTAGAAGTTACGTCCGTCTCGAGCACGTGCTCGCTTATCGGAATCTACTGGAACCTTATGGAATTACTCATATGCACAGGTGCGAGTATCTTTTAGCGTGTGTGTCATGTATAATCGCTAATGCGCACATTACGCCCCTTTTATCATCACCACCGTATTTGACGTTAGAAGCGATAAAGTCATAGTTCACAAACTAGCTTTCGTAGACTAAGGTCTCGTCTGAGCTTACGGATTGCTTGGAAATAACCCACGTGTACCTACAGACAGTTTGATAATGTCACACATCACATCTCAACTTGCCTCAGCAAGAAGACTAACAGTAAACATCATTAACGCTTCGACAACTAGGACGAGACTAGAAAGTCAATTGAATACTATACAATTATACTGATAACACATTGAATAAGCTTGCAGAGGAATTATAGTTGTGACTGGCTGGCTGCAAGTTGCCTATGCAACTCCTGAGACATAACCTTTGGTTTTGAAAAGCCATGGGTTTCCCATACAGGCAATGCTAGAGCTAATTGCGTTCTGAAGGAACGTGAAACAAGATAGGAGATTGTCTATATCGAAAAGTGATTACAGCGTTTTAACTGCTAGAATTTGCCTTTCTCAACTATAGAAAAGTGTGTGTCTTGCTCGAGTGTTGATATTCTTGCCATGTCAACAAATGGGTTTCAAACTAGGAGCATGACAACAAGATAATCAAGTATACATACAAAAGATGTGTGTAATTAAGTGAAAAGGGAAGAAACTGGAAGAAGATTGTGGAAGCGGTCCAAACCTTGGTGCTGCAAATGCTGCTGCGCGTGAGCCAGTAGATGCTGTTGAGCGCCGCCGAGCGCGCCAAAACTAAAGTCAATGTCGCTACCGAGACTGAGCTCGTTCTGGAGAACGTCTTCGACATTACAGTCAAAGGTGGACTCGATCTGCTCGATGAAGTCGAGGTCTGCCTTGGTATCGACGACGTCGTTTAAAGTACCGTTGGCCGCTGTGGCTTGGTTGAGCGCGGCGGCGACGCGGGAATCGACGCCGTTCTGAGCATTGTAAGGTATGTATGCGCTGTAGTCGGTTTCCTGGAAACAAGGGTCAGAATCACAATTAGTACCATATGTACAAAACCATTGAAAATATTCAAAAACCATAGAGCGATCCGCAACTTACTCTGATGCTGTTACGTTGGAATTGGTGTTGTTGCTGCGGTGGATAATTCTGAAAACAAAATCTTTATTAAAACCCGCTTTGAAATTAAACTTCCGGCCACAATTTTTACAAAACCGTCTTACTTGGTCCACAGTCCCTGGACTGTGATGATACGAAAACTCTGGGTTACTCAGCGGCTCGCCCAACTTCATGGTATTGGCCAGGTTTCCTGCTAGCGCTTCATCAGCCATGAATCTGCAGGCCCAGAATTTACAAATTAGCTTTTTCACCCCACTCTATATCTTTTAACAGTAGAAAGTAGTCACTGAAACCCACCTGTCATATTGACCAGGAGCTGAGTAATAGTCGCCTCCCCACGGACTCATCGGAGGAACCTGATTGTCATGGAGATCGACGTTGTCTCTCAGAATTGGACTTCGGCGCCCACAAGAACTCGCGTTCGAACTTGCTCGCGGCCGGTATTCCGGCGACAGGTTTGCTGGAGGTCCCGGGTACGATCCAAGTTTAAAGTCCTGTAGCACACGACACAAATGATGTAAAAGCCATTCATTGTACCAAATCAAAACCATTGAAATTTCAAAAATCATAGCCTCTTTCCCCTACCTCATCAACTGTTCCAGGTCCAGGGAACACATCCAACCCTTCGCTCAAACTCGAACACGGACTATCGATAATGCCGTTCCTCATATTCTCCAACTTCTTCTTTATTCTCCCCCGCTTCTTTTCAAACTTGCTCGTTTCCAAAGTTGTAGCTCTTCTCCTAGCAGCCTTTCCTGGCTTGGCATCCGGATTCAGCATCCACCACGAAGACTTCCCTGTTCCTTCATTCTGAACACGCATAAAACGGTTATGGAGCGAAAGGTTGTGACGGATCGAGTTCTGAAATAATAAAACAACACCAATTAATTCCTCTTCTTCTCACCTCAAAACTATCTTAATCAGCTATCAATCGAAACATGGCCAAAGACAATCAAAACCGTTTAAAACTTTGACAAACTTTATAGACAAAAGATCATGTGTTCTAGTGTCTGCGTGAAAACCTTGGAAATCACCGGTGATGTAACCCTAATGATGTATTTCTCATTTCCTTCACAATAGACACTTTCTTGACAGCGTATCACATCGCTAATGTGATAATCGATAGACTATCAAGCCTCCAAGTCAACTCAACCAATCTTTTCAGCCCATAAGTTTCCTTCAAAACTCGATTAATCTCCGTGCTAATCCCTTTCTAATTGAGATTCATTGTCAGTCGCCATCAACACAATGCGCCAATTCACCCGGAAAATCAAAAAGATGAATCAACCAAACTTCCCGCCATACCGTCTTCTCCTCTTCCTTGTCGGCTCACTTGATCATCATAACTTTTGACCTGGAATCACATGTTCGCTCGGATACCCAAGAAAAATTATCATAAAATCATAAATTTTAATTCCCCCTTCGCAACCCTTTGATCCAGTTAAGACCGAATGGGATTCCCATTATGGGAACGTTGTGACGTCAAAAGTTTTGAAAAATCACTTCCAGAACAAGACCGGAAGGTGGCAACAAACAGCGACGCTAAAAAATCTCCAGCCATTTTTTAAATACTAGAAGAATTACAAGTCCTAGAATTGTGTTCTAAAAGTTACAATTTGCATGGTGTCAGTCAGTCAGACTCACAGTCACAACTTGGAATACAAAGAAAGAACAAGAACAAATCTCAAGACTTTTCTGAAACCCGCAGCAGACACATGAAGAACGACATCATTTCTCGGAAAATGTTCATCCAATGAAACGTGTAAACATGCCATAGAAATATCATCCCTTTCACCTCTATCATCCGAAAGCGGGCAAAATCTGAAAGGAATTCCAGGAATCACTTACAGAATGGACAAACTATGAAAACATCTCCCCTCAAATGACAAATGAATTTAATGTGCAAAAAATACATGGGCCACCAAATACCACAGCATTCCCAGCATATCAAAAAAACCAAAACTCCAAGCCGCAAACTTATGATTGATTACTTTCTCCACAAAATACTGTTCCAGTTTCTTCGGAATTCCAGACAACACTTTCTCCCCTTCAGTAGATGGAATTCCACTTCGCCCCAAACTTGGGATACTTGGAAATGAAATATTCTCACCCCTTTCAGTCAGTTCAACTTTTGCACCCTTTTGAAATTCATGATTGATATACACAACTCGGAAAATTGTAAACAAAAACAAAGCACTAATTTCCCGCCCTTTATGAGCCATTGAAATTTCTTGATTATCATCACCATCCAATTATCAACATGAAATTAACACTATTATTGATAAACCAAAGCTATAACACGTATCCTTAATTACCTGTCTCGTTTTCATAAACAAGACTCATTGAGTAAAATCTAACAGTCATCGAGCAAAACCAAAACAAACCGTATATTGTTTTCGCTCCTCCTCCTCCTCCTCTTCCTGGAACCACATAATTAATTACCAGGATTAATGCGACGCTACTAGAATTAGCGCTTATTATCTAGGCTTGAGAAACTTTTTCGCCACTCGCTTCCGCCAGGAGTCGCCACAAGTTCCTCATTCTAGTTCCTACCGGCTCGCTGCTTTCTTCCGTATTTTTGTTTTTGTTTGTCCATGACCAGCTCAACTGTCAACTTTCGCCGACAAATTGCAACATGGAACTTTGAAATCCTTCTGTCTCTTCCAGTCTTCATCCACTTAATTTTCATTCCATGTTCAACAAGTTTAACAACATGTTTTTTGCTACCAAATTCTCATCATGGCTTTCCTGTGAATCAAGATACAAAAATATCCATTTCCCGGAAACTCTGAAAGGTCTCCACAGCAACGCTTTTCCATCCAAATCCATCTTTTCAAAGTCCTACGCTGCTGGACATGTCAACATGCTCGCCTGAATATTCTCTTGCACTTGTACTTTGAAACGCCCACGTTACATGATAAACGCTGCTAGAATCCACGGATCTAAAAAATGATAGCATTCTAGCATTCGCTAATCCTTGCTTCTTCCTACTATTCTATAACCTACCTCAATGTGAGCGCCACAAAAACTAAATGTCCTTGAAACCAGAGTATTCTCCTTGCTTCTGTCCTCGTCTCTCTTTGCATTTGCGCGCTTAGAAGCGCTTATGCCATTAGAGCCTATTAATAAATACTGTAAGGCGGCTTTTCGTATACTAGCAAAAGCTCTAGTAACCAACCATACACTAGATTCAATGACTGACACAGTCAACTCTTTTTCCTCTTCCCCAGTCTTTGTAATGACTGACAAACAACATACGGCTAATCCCCAGTAGTAGTACACACAGCGATTATGAAACCGCAATTTGCGAATTTCTAATACGCCTTTTGCACATACATCCAAATAGAAGAGAGCAGGGCCGAAACTCTAGTAATTTTCCTTGAAGTATTTGTCAGTGCTTTGACGAGCCATGGCCATGAACTCCATTGGACTCTTTTGGAATGAGTGACGGATGGTATGTTATATAGTAAATTATGAAATCGTAAAATTATGGATTCCAGCTAGATTCAAACTTCCCGCCACAAAACGTTTCCAGCTCCAAAAGACTTGGCTGAACACCTGTAATTAGCGCCATATGTAGAACATGTGTTGATCTTCGGCCGAACTAGCGGCCTTGAGGCAAAACTTGGAGCAATCGCTACACCCAATTCAAACGCAATTCTCTCTCCTTCCTATATAATTCAATGCAAAATCGCCATGTCTTGTTTCTCTCGGGGACGACGCTTAAGCGAGCAAAAACTAGTATCTCTTTCGGCGCTGTCTCCCTCTGCAGTCCATCCACACAACAACAGGACTAACCTACCTGAACATGAAGCGAGTTGAGCGAGTAGTGAGAAGCGTCAGAAGCGTCACTGACAGACACTGCGAAAGAGAGAAGCAACAGACCAAACCACCAAACAGGTGAATACACACACTGAATATATACATGGGAAATCATACGGGCAAAATTATTACAAACCTGCTTGCTCACTACGGACTGGAGGAGGAGGTGCCCGCTTCAGTCAGCGCTTCAAACGCTTTTTGCCCAACAAGCCAACATTCTTACTCTCCTTTCCTTTATCCTAACCTACACCAACAATTCTTGTTCTGCCACTTTTTCTCACTCAAGTCGAGTAGCAAAGAATAAGGCAGGTCATGAAATATGCAGCGACTTTTCGACAACCACTCTTCTTCTTGTTCCCATTTAAATCATATCGCTTCCCAATGTCTTCCCTAATTAATGATCAAGGCAGCAGCGCAAAAGCCCAATGAGACTTGAAAAAGGCAATTTAACCACACAAGAGACGACACGCCACTTGAAACCACTACAAGACTTGGGATGAGTACCTCTTGACATTGAATCGATCGCCATTTCCGTACATGTTCACTGTTCACCGCCACAACATAACCTACGACAAGAAATATTACAAGTCGCGTAGATCCATTTTCATGATTAGCAGACATGTTCAGTTGTATAGTTCTGTTGTAGACCATCGAGGATCATCGTGATATCAAAATTCGATCGATACCGTTGGACTCGATGACTCGGTTTTCTTGCTTCGTCCAACAACGAAATACCCGCGGGAATCTAATAGCGCCAAAATATACCCAATCGCCATTAGAGGTAATGACGGGAGGAGGAAGGAAACGTTATTATATATATTGATTAGTCTGTTAACAGCCTGGCCAAATTTTTACTGTGAATAATATATCCTTGTCCATATGTTTCTTAAGCAAAAAGTTGCAGACGATTTTGGCTTTTATTAACAGGTAAAAATTAGAGGTCAACCTTATGACACAATACAACAAACTCCTATTTTTTGCACGCCCAAATGGAAAATTTAGATCCGCCGAGCGTCTAGTGGTGGTGGGAAATCAAGTTTTTATAACTAGAAACTATAGCAGAATTAATCGTAATATAACATCCATTGACGTCACAGTCTCACAAATTCCATTGACAAAGGAAACGCAGTTTAACATACCTGCAAACTGCGCATGCGCATTGCACTTCTTTTTTAAAAGAATCTCCTGAACCAGGTGCAACTTCTCATAATTAAAAATCACGTGGCATTGCAATATAATTGAAGACAGTTGAAGATGATCAAAAAGACTTGTTTCTTCTGAAAGCCTTCGGCGTTTTAACTCTGTCGGAAATTGGAACTCAATGGCACTTGACTCACGCATCCTTCATCATTACAAACTTTTGTCTCTCTCAGAACTTGAGAACTGTCAGAACGTAAAAGTTTGATCCAAAAAATTTTCAAGCCATTATAAACCTTCTCTTTTGTCTTTTTCAACTCCAAAGACCAATTTTCACTCTGTTCTTTAAATTCGGTGGCAAAACCATATACAATTACGACTAAATTGCCTCTTGACGACCACCGAAATGTATAGCATCAGATCAAGTCCTCGTAAAAAATCCTCAATTCTGCAAACCTTCCTCTTATGGGAAAAAGAGGACGGCGGTCGCTCAATATTATCAAGTACAAATTCAACAGAATCAAAAAGAGCACAAAAACTTGTAATAATGTTGAAACGAACTCAAATCCATTTCTCGATGGCAACATACAAGTCGGAGCCATCGAGCGTATCTATCAGACACGACGCTCCTGCTCACTGACGCTCCGCAGCAACCATGACCTGGAACAACGTTGATCAGGTTGATACCACTTTTTACAGTGGTTTACGTAATGGCGGCTTTTGCCTTCTTCTTCTTCTGTCACAAGACCATAACCTACACCAACCAACTATGTCTTGTCTCAGCTTCGTGGACTCATCGCTCTGAAGTCTGAACCATTATCTGCGGCGTTGAAGCACGAAGAAATAATGGCGGCGGGTTTCGTGGCGAGATGTGGAAATTACATGTATAAGAATAGCAATTCAGAGATATTTAATAGACCGACATGTTCCGTAGTAATAATGCCATCGATTGCCATCATCGTTTCCGTTTATTTAAAAGGAACAAACGACCAAGAAAGAATCCAAGGTTATATATATGCTTTTTGGCAGTTTCAGGTGATCCAAGTGAATCAGGTCCCATTCAACCAGAATTGCAGCAAGCAAAAGAAGAACATGAAGAAATTGTAAGAACACGATATAATTGCATTTGATCGACTTCAGTCACGCATAGCCACAAAATGGCAGAGAAATTCTGAAATTCAACACATTTGGTCCTGTAAAGACTTCCGAAACATCAAAATGAGTAATCGATTTGTGGATAAAGAACAGCAAGAAAAAGCTGTAAGAAGGCGTGGCTTCACATTTTTGCTAAAAATTCCTCCTTGTCCGGAATTAAAAAAGAGTAATCGGATCAAACATAAGAATCAAAACATGTGTCAAGGTATGAGGTGGCGAAGCGGATAATAAAATTTTACTGTTATGTTTACTAATATGACTTCATCGGCCGGCGGACGGAAATACAAGACGTGCAATTTCGATGACTGTTGGCCTTTTCAAAGTGCAACTGCAGCTCAAGTGTGGGAATAAACACTAGAAAATATTGGGTCCAGCGGATCTATATAGCTTGCGTAATTGCTAGATATTAATCCATAATCTGAAAGGTCTGTGGCGATGACGTAATGGCCGTGGCACGAGACTTGGCTCTCACAACAGCTGTCTCAAGTCTGCCTTCCATTTGGACAGTTTCGGATTTCGACGAGGGTTCAATCAGTCCAGCTGAATCAGCTGGAAATTTATGTTTCAGAAAATCTAATACCCTTTCTTTTCGGTTTACGTAACAATGAAAAGCCCGGTTGCGGGCACTTGAAAAGGGGACTTTACTTTGAGCAAATTTCCCTGTTCTCACATATATTGAAATTCATATGATTGAATATGCATTAGGTGCAGCTACTGACCTGGATAATAATCCTCCAACACCCTCGCTGCTCCAGCTGCATGCAACAAACTACTTCGGCCTTTACATAACATTACCCAAAACCTGAGCAAAAGTCCCCCAAAATCATCAAGATTTTGTATGATTTTGACCACAAAACTCATCCATAACCCTTTCTTTTGTATTCAAAAACTGACCGAAATAATAGGCTCTCACATGGACGCAATCGCCACGACTACGACGATGACGACCTTTCAATCATCCGTTTCCTTGTGTTAAAGGGTTGGAAAGTTGTCAAGAGCAACCCTTTGACTGAGGACGCTTTACGCTTTTATTTCATGGAAAACCCACAAAATCCCTTGTTTCCAACACCAGCTGGACAAAAGAATCCACGCATTTTGGCCATTTTATATACCTTATGCTTCTCTTGAAATCAGAAAAATCATCACGATTATGAAAAATGAAGGCAGCTTCTGAATCCAAAAATCCATTTTCTGTATACTTAAGGGTTGCAGCTACAGTCACTTTACGCAAGTTCCAAAGGGCCCACAAAATTATCGCAATTTTTACAACCTAATATTATATTGCCTCCTGCTCGTACTACTTGTAATTACTTGCATTTGTGACGCCGCCGCTGAAGCCTTTGATATATACTCCAAGTTCCTGGAACTGGTAAATTTCATCATGTCCAGGGCCACAAAGGGTTCCAAAGTCCGTATTTCGCTTACTCAATCTTGTGTAATATAGTACGGTTCACGCATTCATCTCATGCTAAACTTATGCTTCTTTTTCTGACTGAATTGGGGGCTGCTATTGTAAACCTGTGACCACATCCTTATTTCCACTTCTTCTTCTTCGACTGCCCCCAAGAGCCTAAGGAAAGTGAAAAGTGACAAGATTCCTGGCATTCGACCTTGGAATTGGAATCTTCCATGTCTGACTGCAAGTTTCTAAAAATAATTCAACATCTTTCAAGGATATATATGACCAAGAAGATGATGTTGTATTCATATCCGCCCGGAGAGTTCAGTTGAATCGAACCCTTTTCAGTTGAAATACTTTCAATTTCCACACACAACTGACAGAATCAGAGAGAGAACAATTAAATCAGGTTCTCTCATCATAATCTTTTCTGTGTACCTGAAGCCTATATGGCTAAAAGGCAAAAGAATTGAGATCAAGTCCAAGTTTAACTCGTCAAAAATTGTGGTCTCTTCATTTCATACAACAACTTTTTGGACAGCTAAGAACACAAAACGGCTTCAAGGATATATACACATTGATTATGCTCACTTTGTAATCTGCTTAACATAACTTCAAAACCATGTGATCAGCTGACAATATCTTCCGCCATAATTTTCCTAAAAGCCCCAAGCCAAAGACGTTCCTTGTCCATTTTGAGATCTACAATTTCAGATCGAGAATCACAACGTATTCCGGTGACAAAACGTTCATTTCTGTAATGGTTTTTTCGGTCATCACAAAAGAAGGACCACATTTATGTGTTGCTATTAGTTACGGGCTTGGTGTTCCACTTCCGGTTTCATGCCCTTATTCAAAATTAATCCATGTTTTCGTCCTGAAGCCAACGCCACTCACTCAGTCAGTTTGCAAGTCCAGAAGCCTTAATAATTCAAGTGACATAAAGCAATTAGAAAATGAAAAGATTCTCCTTCTTCTTCTCCTCCACTCAATCAACCAATTACCAAAAGACAATGCATTTTTAACTAACGACTGTCACATATCACGTCAGCCGTCAGCTTTGGGTCGTTCCAGAAAATCCGAAACTAGCAAGTTTTACAGCTCTTCTATTAGCAAACTTTGCTCTTTTCACTGTCATAAGATTGCGAGTTAAGACTCGAATTAGTCGCCTTACTCAATTAAACAAAAGTCCGAGACGGACGGCGGCTCTTGTGTCTTCAATGGTCACGAAACGCGGGAAGAAAGCAATGGCGGGAATATATAAGTCTGACTGACTGAGTGAGAGATGCAAACTTTCTCTTGCTCTCCCGCAAGGGTATCTCGTCCCCAAGAAACTTGCTTAACGGCCTCGCATTTGTCAATTGGAAAATCGAATAAATGTTCCGATAAATTTCAACTTGCCACCAGAACCCTAATTGAGTTTCCCATTTTCGCCAAAAAGACCCACCTAAATCCGTCACCTCGCTACGAGTCTCTGAGTCGCCGACTTCACTTTCAACGCCAGCTTCTCCGCGCTTTTCTCCAAATACTTTCTCTCAGAACGCCCCGAAAAACCGAATTCGGTTCCTTTCTTCATGCCATCTTTTTTAAATGCCTGAACCTCCGTAAGAATTTAATGATACCAGAATCTTGCCTCACCTTCTCACTTCTAATCAATAGCCAACAATACAAAACCACATTTTTGGCTCGTTAAACGTTTTCAAAATAGTTTGAGAGTAGTAAATTGGCAAACTTTTTTCAATTCAAAAACTTGTTTGTAAACCGCTATTTCAATGGTTTCAATAGAACCTCGTGTGCCTTTTAACCCTTTTTTAGGTGGCAAAATAAAATAGCTTTGGTGAGAAATCGGGACCAACTTTATATTCTATTGTTGACTTTTAAATCGGCTCCAACAAATTACTACAAAAGGAATCCTTGTAATTGCAAGTACAAGCGATCAAGCAAATTCGCCAGCTATTGTGTTGTACACTTGGGCCTTCTATAAATTCTATAAATTCTAAATAAATTCTATAAATAGACTTCCAATTTGGAAGTCTTAAAAAACTTCAAACATCTAACAGTTCAATTACTATCCGAATTCGGATTTTACAGGTGAAAGTTATCGACCGAAAGCCTACAAGGTTCGGACTAAGTAAGTCCGATGGATCAGTATAGTCGAAATCAAATAATCTCCGACCAATAAAGCTGTCATTGCTTTCTCGGACACATTTGGCGGGAAATTCGAATCAACTTGATTTCGTCTTGCTTTTTTCTTCGTATCTCCTCAAGCAATTCGTTACTTTCACCCTGTTAAATTCTCGTCTCCTTCTCATGTCCATTCGTGGCAAATTTTAAAAGAGGTTCTTCTTCTCGTCCCCCAATACAATACAAGCCTTTCATCGTCCATAGTCCATATGACAAGTAGCTGGGACAATAGCTGACGAGAAATCTCCAGCAAATTCCATAACGCCAAAGGCTCTTTCTTGATAAGCCTTTCTCAACCCGTCTTTGTCCAATATCCTCAGGCTGAGGCCATATCGACAAGGCAACTTTTCATCGAATCCACTTGTGGCTCTGTCCGTCCACACATTTCCCTTTTTGTGTCCTCTTCAAAGGCGTATTGATGTCCTTGCTTTAAATATAGAATCTTTTTCTTCTTCATCCCCTCGATTCAAACCTGTCGGCTTTCCCTTTCTACATGTGAAAAAGTGCCAAATGTTGAAGCCACAACTGACGACTCAAGTTAATTACTGACCGCGCCGCGCTCCACTTTTGACCAAATCTGCCCATGAAGTCAAGCGTCTTCTAAACATTTTTAGATAAAGTCAACACGTCTACTTGGACTTCTAAAAGCTAAAGCCCGCCCGCTCGCCGGCGAGTCTGCGGCGTAGAAGTCCCAAGTCCTGCTGTACTGTACCGCCGGCTCCTGCCCACGTGCAATCCGATACAACTTGACAACGGCCAAGCCGCTCATCATCATCGTGCATCGCTAACGCTTCGATAACGCTTAAAGCGTCTCTCTTGATTTGATCCACTCTCCGATCACGTGCTCCGTGTCTCCTCCGTTACGCACATAAATACGTTCCAGCCAAAACAAGTAGAAATATACACTGACGTCAAACCTGACGACGACACCGTTTGTTTACACACAAAATCCCGTACTTATTTTTAAAACTCGTTACTCTCTGACTCTTCTGACTCACATTATTACACAAATATACGCAGCATTTCATATACAACTGGACCCGAAGTCTATGACGCCATTAATTCTAGGCGAGGCTCCTCTTTTGCACACGCATCATCAAATTGGCAAAAACGCATCGAGACAAAGCTTGCGAATTCCTCATGTTAATGTACGACGCAGTTGAACAAGTCGATAAGTTTTTGCAATCATCTCTCTGATTAGCTGGCTGACTGGAATGCTCAATGAATGTGCTGATTGTCTGTGAGTAGAAAAGAAGTCCGATTATTTGTTCACTGTATATTAAATGCCACATGGTTTCAAAGCAAGATTTCGCAAATGTGCCAAATTCTTCCTTTCAGTCATTTAAATGCTAATGTACTTACTTGCGACTATTTCAAGAAGATCTTCTTCTTCAAGGCTTCAACATAAGAAGCCACTGGGAACTTTTAGCCTCTCCCACGACAACGAAGCGCGCTCGCGCGCGCCTTCTTATGCTGGCTGACTGACCAAAGGTCAACTTGTTGAAAGTGCAATTATGGAAAGCTGACAGCGACCTTCGAGTACTCCTGCTCATCTCCTCAAGCGCTTTTCCACTTCCTGGAAGTGCGAGCGAGCGAGTCTGCGTGCATACGCACCCAGCGCGGCGCTACGCGCCGCGCTCTTTCTTTGAACGACGGTAAAAAAAGCAAGTGTCGAGTGTCGACGCCTAACCGGTTAATTCAAATGTGTAATCAGGAATCAACCAAACTTGAACAAGAAAACCTCAAAGAATCAAGAATCTCATTAATTAAAACTTGCCTAAATTTTCAAGTTCAAGAGCGCCAAACGACCCTACACTTGACACTGTCAAGGCCTGCAAAAAGTGGCAAAAAGCAACGCTTTTAAAGCGTCGCCGCCGTCTTTGACGAGATGAGCCAAATCTGTTGGCACTTTTCCCAATATTGCAGCAAATGTACAACTTTTTAGCACCTTCACTTCACCGACAGATTGCCGCTAATTTTCAAACCGGATTTTTAGCTGGGGAAACGGAAACGGTACGTGCTGTACGTTTCCAAAAATATTGCGATAAACTTCAACAAGACAAATTCGCCAATTTCCAAAAGATAAAAGTGCGTAGAAGCATTCGGAAAAGTGGCAAATTTTGGGCCTTTCAGAAATGTCGGCCTAATTCTATAGTATTTACACAGAAGATACGTATGTTACATGCGTATATATTCAAGTAATTCAAGCTGTGGATGTGGAAGTGCCAATTTGCACTGTCATTTCCCTCTAATTAACCCATTGATTACTACGCCAGGTGTAATCATAATCTTCTGGTCGTTTTGCCACTTCTTATGGAGCTTTCCAGAAGTGTATCGGTATCATCCAGAAACACTCCGATTTCTCGACTCGTCTAATAGCCCTTCGTTTAAGGGCCATGAATCATGAATGTGGAATCTAATACATATATATACGCAGGCACTTTGTAAACAAACGCTATAGTCTCCCGGAACTTTTGTTCCAAAAATCGGCTACGCACCGTGAACTTTGTAAACCAGAAAACCCGGGCGAAACCGGAAACCCCGTACGCAATCGCCCATAATGCATCCAACTCTTCGACCTTTCCGCCAAAATTCGTCTAGCCAAACAAGCAAAATCTTTTATCTTTTTCTCACCGCTGCGGCTTTGTATTGTATTTAATTAGCGAATAATTCGCCCATTATAAAAATTGCTTTGAATAAGAAGATGCGCGTTTTTGATTTTGCACTCGGCGGTTTCGCCGGCTTTGGTTTCGTCATGCTCTATGATCACAGCGGACTTGAAAATAATCGTTGCACTTTTAATAAGGATCGCCATAAATTTTTCGCAACTTTGCACATTATGCAGCCTATTCTACATACTTACTTCTAATCATTAGTTAAAATTTAGTCGGACAGCTAGTCTCGTTTCGATAGATTAAAATCTGCAATAACGAGGTTTAACGAAGTTTAACGAAGTGTCTCACAATCCGAAGTCCTGAAGCTGAAGCTCGAACGCATATCAAATAATATCATTGAATCAAAATGCAGCTCTTCAAAGTACAGTTTCGATGAGGTTACTTGAATCCCCTGCTG
>JAQGBJ010002370.1:0-16805 GCA_034698345.1 Sphaeridia pumilis
ATGGCTGCTTTTCCATGGATCACTTGGAACTTTGGTGTGCCGAGTCCGTCTTCGTTTGTCCCTGCTACTTTTTCAGAGTTCTCGGATAATATGACTTTTAGTGAGCGGTTTCTCAACTTCCTGATGTATGTCAACGAGTGGGCGGCGCTTAGGTTTTATTATTATCCCATCATGCAAAAGGTGTACCGGGATGTTTTTGAGGACGACAGTATTCCTGACATTGGGGAAATTGAAAAAACTGCCACGCTTTTGATCGAAAATAGTGACCCCAGTTTTAAAAGGCCGAGGCCTTCAATGCCAGGTATTGTGTCTACAGGCGGGATGTTTTTGAAACCGTCGAAGAATTTGACGGAAGTAAGAGTATTTATAATTTATAAATTCAAGATTCTGAAGAATTCATCGACTTAATGGCTTTTCAAAGGAACTTGGAGCCTTTGCCGATGGCGCCCACGAAGGCCTCATCCTCTTCAGCTTTGGCTCCGCCCTCAAAGGCTCTGACATGCCATACAGAACCCGCAGACTATTCCTCAATGTCTTCTCCAGACTGAAGCAATGTGTACTATGGAAATGGGAAACTGAACAAATGGACAAAGACATACCCCAAAATGTAAATTAAGCTCAGCAAATGGGTTCCACAACCCGATGTTTTGGCTCATACGAATACCAAAATATTCATTACTCATGGAGGCCTCGGAAGTACAGTCGAAACCATTTTTCATGGCGTTCCAATGATTGGAATTCCACTCTTTGGTGACCAGTTCAGCAACATCAAGTTTGCTTGCCAGCTTGGATTTGCTATTTCGTTGGAGTTTTCTCAACTTACTGAGCACGTTTTGGAGGAAGCTATCAACAGGATTTTGCAGGACAAATCGTAAGTGGAAAAATTTTCCTATTTATTCTAACAAATCTAAACTAAATAAGAAATTGTCTTCCTAAAGTGTCCATTTTTGCAGGTATTCTGAGAACGCCAAACAGCGCTCAATCATCTTTAAGGACAGACCGGAAGATCCATTGGAAAAGGCTGTGTTCTGGGTCGAGTACGCACTTCGACATCCGGGAGCAGCGCATCTGAGGTCTGCTGCGCGTGACCATTGAGTATTATCAATTGGACGTGATCGCGGTTTTGGGGTTTGTTTTGCTCACTGGTTTTCTAGGTTTGTTTTGGATTGTTTATAAAATATGGAATTTGGTATATACTTCAAAAATTTTACGACTTCACTGGCGTTTCCAAGAAGAATGTTTAATCCTTAAATTCGGTTGTCCACTATTCGCACATAATTCGGAAAAAATTGAACTGTTCTTGAGCGCCTGCATATATTCATAAAACAGTTTTCCATTTTGACATTTCTCATATCGTTCTCACGTTCTCGTTATTAAAGCTGTTCATCATCTGCCTTGCAAATCCTGCTGCACTTTCCTGCTTCTTCATCTCAACTGGAGATCTCAATGGACTTCAAGCCAGTCTTCACCCTCAGGCGCTATAAACTGCAAACTGCACTTCTTTTCCTTGTCCTGTCCAGTTTGCAAAATTGCCGCCTCACGCCCACAAGTCCCACCTTGCTGCCTTTTAACGCGTATTAATTTCAGGGTCCTACAAATAGTAAATTGTTTTTACACCGTTGGCCAATTTGCCAATCGCCAATTTGCCAATTTTCTTGAATACATTTTTTAACCCTTCCCCATATCAATATTCAGCGTTTACACTTTTGTACTTGAGCGCCAGCAATCTTGACAGATATCGTGTATCGAGCTCATTTTCCTATGCACAAAATTGCACCTGTAATTGGTTGCAATTTTAAGCAATTTGCTCACCCAATTCCATTTACAAGGTGAATTGGTCTCTGTTTGAAGATGAGCTTTTGAACAAGATGTTGGGTTTGATAATCAATCTGTATATAAATATATATTTAAAGTGTCTTTAACAGCTCTTGAATTTCTTGAAACTTTCAGGTTTCTTCCAGGGCCACTGCTTGTCTCTTGTTCTACCTGTTAATTAATCTTGTGTAATTACAACTTATTCATCTCTTATCTCTTCTCAATTTTTTAAAAACCAAAAGTTGTTTGCAGCTACTTTTGTCAAATCCACACCTTTTCTACATTTCTTGTAAACGTCTATCATCAGTTGGCGGCACTTGGCATTTATTTACCTCAAAATCTCAATGTCCTCCCACACGTCATTACGTGATGAGAATTAAAATACAGCTTGTTATTAGGCAAACAAGCCATGTTCCGCCTTTTGCTTACCTGTAATTACAAAATGCTCAAAACTTGTATACGCATATATAAACATCATTTTTTACCATTAAACAAGCTACTTTGGGTGTATTGGAGTGCGAGATGTTTGTTGATAATCTTGGCAAAAATTTTGCCGATTTTTTACTCGTCTCGATAACACGTCAAATCATCAAGTTTAGCACATCTTCTTTTTCACATGACCTTCGACACGTCACATTAACATGCGATCGTCTTCAGTGATTGACCATCGTGAAATGCATGGATTTGTGTATATACATGACAATTTAGTTGTTGTTTTGGAGGTTTTTGCAAATTGTTGGAAAAGTTGTGAAATATTGTCTTGTCCTCTGATCAACTTGATTGCCTTCCAGGTAAAAATACTGTTGCAAAAAAAACCTTTGTATTTTAAATTCAGGCAATTGGAAAAAAATATTACTTTGATTCCAATCTTGATGATGAAAAGTATACCCCATAAGAATGCATGACAAAACAGATTCTTTGTCCCTTTTGTTGGAAATGTCTCATAAAGCTTGAATTAACGAGGGATTTAAACATTGTGATTAGTAATCACCTGGACGGTGTGAATATTTATTTAATTGTATGGAATTTATTTAAATAAGTTTTTCGTAGCTTAATCATTGCAGGGGGCAGTGAAGGGGTTGCTTAGCTGCCTATTAGCACGTGGCAGAAAGTGTATAATTTTTATGTATTTAAAAAGATGGTTCTTGAGACTGAAGATGGTCGGCCATTTAATTCGAGTGTTTTAATGCGGCACGTTCCTGGTAGGAGCCCTTAATTAAAGCGCATCCCTTATCATTATGAGGTGTCGCTTGGCCAACAGGTGTCCCTTGGACAGATGATAATAAAACAATAGGAAAAACCCAATGTCAACGATACCGCACCTCCAAAATTTTGACTCAACTTTTTTTGCTTCTTGTACTTTGGATCCTTACAAGGTGTTTAATTTGCCAATTGCTTTTGCGTGACCGGGTTCACCTTTGGCTGCCAACTGCAACAACTTTTCAAAGGTGGTCTGAAGGACTACAAGAAACCAATATCACAATGCCCCAACGCGGCGCAACTCTATGACTGCTTCAGCTGCTGGACCATTGAAAACACTGCATGACTCTCTTGCGGGAAAGTTCAACTCTTTTGGTCGCAATCTATTTTTCCCGAGTGCTGAAAGTTTACATTCGGGAAATATAATTGTTGTTTTTAACAACTTTAGCTATTTAATTTTAACTTGAAAGTGAACTTGACATCAGTTTTGGGGATAATTTAAGTTTTTCAGCGCTCCCGCGCTTGTATATTGTAACCATGGTTAGCAGGGAAGTTACGTTGCCGACGGAAGAAGAACTGACGGTCGAGGAGTGCAATTTAAGTTTTCCGTATTTAAGGGCTGGTGCTTTTCATCTGGGAAAGGCTTGCGAAGTAGCCAATAATGTAAGTTGGATTTGAAAAAATTATTATCATTTTGCTTCATTGAGCATATGTTGTATGCTAAAGGCTTGATTGCTTGACTTGCTCTAATTTGGACGAAATGATACCAAGAATTATCAGAAAATTAGTTATGGATTTTATATTGTTGTTCCAGGAATATATGCTATGCAAGGAAGAAACTAAAGATCCAAGAAAGTGCCTGTACGCTGGCAAACTGGTGACCGCGTGCACCATGAACTTCTTCCGACAAGTCAAAGCCAACTGTAAGGACGAGTTCCATGATTACGCAAAGTGTCTCGATGTTTCTTCGCCGACCTGTCGTTATGAAAAGTAAGTTGGGGTTAAACATAATGCATACGGTTAATCTTTAAATGGCAATTGAAGAGACTTGTTCCAGGCATTGTTTGAACTTGAATGAGAGCCATTAGAACCAGCATGTTAGGATCTAAGCTGAGGCCTTTTGATCGAGACTCTCGATTCGAGAGATAGTCCAGCTAGCTGCTAAATGGGTCCCATTCCCAAAGACTACTTCTGATCAATGCCAACTTTTGAAGCTATAGTTTCGTCCCTTCGTACGCTACTCTCTAAACAGCTCCAAATAGCTTATCCGTGTGACCGTGCAGCATTTCGAAGCAACTAACCAACAACCGATAAGCAATTGAAAATTACAGTCTCGCCAGAATCAAATAGTAACTTGCAAAACGACTTGTAATATCCTAGAACGTCGATATTGTTTGGTGCAACGCGTTTCCTGCCCATCATTCCGCTCTTATGCAGCTGCAACATGATTTATGGCCCTGCATATTTAGCCGTCATTCTGACACCTGAAAAACAGTACTTGACTGAAATGACCATAAGTCGTAGTAGCAACCGTCATTAGTCAGTGAGCCTTGTTCGTTTCCTTGTGTTGTGGTGTGATGTAGGACACTTTGGCAATTAGTATTAGCAATATCATTCACACTTTTTATCGTTGCAGTTTTTTCAAAGTTGCTGTCCGCCAACATTTTTCGTTTTATCATCAAGTCCCCTGAAGCCACCTTGGCAATTGTTCCGCATCATTCAAGTAAGCTGATGCAAAGCTTGTGTGTTCATCGGCTCGTGTTTGAAATAATTTACCAGTTGCATTAATGAAGATAGCCGTCCGTGTAGCTTAACAATCGGAGAATTCGCACAACACAACAGGACTCGTACAAGTCAAAACAATTTGTCAGTGCCAGCCCCTGCTCGATTAGCACTGCCAGTTTGCGTTAAGTATTCCTCGAGCGAATTTTCTTGATTGTTTATGTCATTTCAATCTTATATAGGAACGTCATCTTCCTGAAACCCAAACGTTAGCCTGTTTTGCGAAATTCACTTGCGAATTGTGCAGTATATTCGTCATGAGTTTGTGTCATTTCGCGACATAACTTTAGTGCGTGACACTAAACGTGATTCATTCGAACTGGGTCGTTTAATTGCGTTTTGCAGAAACTGCCAAGTCCAAAGTCGCCTGCCTGATTTCATTCACTTGAGTAGAAATCGGTAAACAGATGCATGACTAAACTTGATATCGCTTGGTCTCAGCTGGTTCTTCCAGTTTTGTTGTTTATCGAGTCCGTCCATTCACTTTTCGAAGCTAAAAGAAATTATTATTGCCATTTTGCAACGACATCAAGCCGAGAATTCCTTCCTCATTTCGCAAACGTCATTGCTCATTTCTCGGCTTTTAGTCAAAACATTCCAGTTGTTGGACTTTAACATTATTCCTTCCGTCTCGATCTCGGCGATCACAAGCAACTTGCATGTCTATCAAAGTCTAATGTAAACAAACAAGGTTTGTTTTATGCGAATTGCTAATGTTGCATAATGTTTCCACCTACAAATTTCCCTTCATCGATCGAGTTCACGCACAATTCAAATACACGGCGATATTACTTAACACTTGATTACACACCTGTTGTGATCATGTTGCAAAGTCTGTGTAAAAAATATGCATTGTCGTGCCCCTCACACTGGTATTTACTGAAATTGATTTGCTAGACGATATTTTTGCAAACGCATCGGAGCTATTAGGTTTCAATAAAGCCTGTCATCTTTCATTAATTTATGACCGCCGCTTGACCTACCTTCCGCCATTAATTTGAGGGCTGGGTAAACAAATAAGAGTGTTCCAACTGTATTCCGTCATATGGTTATAATATGTGCCCAGTTTGCGGATTTCCCTTTTGAAATAGCTCGGAAATCGATCCAACTTACGTCTCTTTATAATGTTGCCATCAAAATAATGGGTCAAGCACATTCGTTTGAGGAAAAGAACAAGTCTTCTAATTTGGTCTCTTTTTGTTATTTTCAGATGCCGAAAGACTCAAGCAATTTTCGATACTTGCATGCTCGAGAAGCTCAACATGGAACGACCAGCTTACGGCTACTATTCTGAAATCAAGATTCACGACACGGTTCGACCAAAGCCGGCTCCAGAACCCCCACTCGTCATCGTCGACCCGCTGCCCCAGTTGCCCAAAGTTCCGGAAGGCGGCTGGCCTCATGCCCGCGGTGGCAACCGAGCATTCAACGTTTACTAGAAGAGAGACTTGCTACAATCTGGTTCTTTTTGCTAGTTGCATTGTTTCAAAGCTGTCGCCGACTAGCAGCTTTAACGATAGTCCGTATATATCCAATGTTCATTTGATGGACTTGTTGTAGTAAATAAAAATTGTTATATATCACACACATTCGTTTCTCTTTCAAGTACAAAGGTTGACTAGATTCTTTAATCAGTTTCTCTCTCTACCAAGTCTTGTTCCGTTAGAAAATAATTTAAAACTGGGTGCGTTTTTGCGTGCTTACACATACATAAATGGACACTATCGTAGTAAAAAGTAGTAATAACAATAATATAACAAGCCAGCTCGCTCTATAAACGATGACAACGATAAAAACGACAATTACATAACAGAGGTTAGTTTCCTGACGAGACGGTGATATGAAATGACTTTTGTTCGCTGTGGATTCACGTTAGTCCAAGTCGTTCCAAGTTATGATTGATGATCATATTGTGGACATCTTCCATGACATGTTGAATATTGTTGGTGTCTGTCGCCGTGGTAAAGTGCCAGTAGCAGTCTCGAGGTGGTCGTGTTTCTTCCGGAATTATCAACAGTCCGGGACCCACGCTGTATTTACGAGGTAGAGGCAACGGTGCTGTCTTTTTGGCGTGCTGTAAAGAAAAGATAGAGAAAATTAAGCAAGTGCTGGGATATTAACCTCATTTAAGCTCACATTAATAATCATAATTAGCGAGGCAAGTGTATCATCAAATCAGCAACGAAAAAAGTTGGTACATTCTGCGCTGGTTTACAGCCTGTCAATAAACAGGTGATCTGTTCATAAATTTTGTGGGTTTTCATTCAGCTAGCAGTACTGCCATCAAACGTTGCCTTCAATTTTCTCCCTAATCTCAATCCCCAGTCAATGCAATGGGTCAAGGACGGATATCAAATACTATAAACTAAAGGATTATTTCAAGGTGGTTTTCTCCGACAAATTACTTGAGATCCGGTAGAACGTTAGGGAAATGTTTTCAAATCAATCATCCCTGACCTATTCTTCATTGCACGTTACCTGTCATGAAATTCACGTGATTGTCAAAACATATTTATGGGATCTCACGTCCATTAGAGGCTTTTAGTATGCTATTTTCAATGCTGCTTCCAATCCTTTGTTTGCTTAACCTAGCAGTCTAGAAGTTTGCTTCTTGTTCCTTCCGATGAGGATATGATTTACGCTTGCCACTTTTGTTTCGCTTTTTCTAGACATACAAACAGATCACACAGCAGGTTGTAATTCAAACATTGACTTACCAAGAACATGTCACGAATAAAGCATCGAGTCTTGAGGTACTCGTCTGAAGTATTCCCGTCCTTGTTGTTCATCACATAGTTGTAATATTCTGGATAATACTGTCCAATACTAGCTCCTGATTCCACCTTATCCTTTAGCAAGTCTTGCTTATTCAGAAAAACTATAAAACCCGAGTCTTGAAGGAATCTGTAAACACAAGAGAAAAAGAACCGTTTTATTAGCACATATTATCACGTACGTATATCGATACCAAGAAGATAAGTTTTTCAAAAACCTTCCTATCTTTGCACGCTCGTTCAGCAATCATTTATCGAGTAATTTTACCGTTTCTTAATTCAAGATTACTGTCTGGAGATTAGGTCCTAATGAAAAAACTTCCACGGCAAAGATTTCCTATGTTGCTTTTGCGATAGAGAGCGAAAACTCTTGGCGGCTTTGACAGTTAAGATATTTTAGATTGACAGCTTACCTACTACACCAAACGTCTTGAAATAGCTCAATTGCTTCTTGCAGTCGATTCACATCGGGATTGTCAAAACCGAATTGGTCAAAGGTATTGCACGCCACAAGGAACAAGATAGTGTTGATGCCGTCAAATACCTGCAAAATCCCACAAACAAATTGATAAATAAAAAGTTCTTTAACTATCTTCAGTTTTCGTCGTCATCTGATCAATATTCTTGCAACATCGAATATGTTGTTATCGGCCAAACGACGATGATACCGAAGAACGTTTGATGAACTCGTCTCCCTTTTATCGTTCATTCAACGAATTGCTATTTAATTGCAAGAAATAGCTCAATCTCAACTTACTTGTATCCACTTCCGCCGCTCTCCCCGCTGACCTCCGACGTCAAACATCCAAAAGTCTTGGGTACCACCGCCGTACTTTTTCGGGATCTTCATGGAAAACTCAATTTTTTGAATGTCTGTCGTGGTTCTTCGGCAATATAAAATATCCTGCAAAGATCAAAACAACCGGATTAGCTCATCGTCCCACTGTCATTCATCATCGCCAGTTAAGAACTCTGTATCAATATCAATCGAAATGCCTGGCTCTAATACCTGCTCTCGTTTCATGCTACGGCTTAAGCTTCAACAACTATTGATTTAAACAAGGTCTTCTATTCCCTAGCAATACAATTTTTTAAATCCACTCACATCAACAACATCCTCACACGTTATCTTGAACGGCTAGCGGCGACAAGTGTATCTTCAATCGAGACACATCACATACATTTATCTCAGCCCTAGATCTTACTACACTTGCTATTGACTTTGCTAGTCCGAAAGTAACTAAACTACAGCCCTTTTTTCATTCAGTTAGACACCTACTTAAAATTAATCAGCTCCGGCACTCGACATCACCTACGTTCTTATGAAACGATGGACAAGTAAATAGAATCAGGGATATTTTGATCCTATCCATGTAATTACCTGGTCTGACGGCTGATAGCTGCTGTCACCAATCTCAGGTACACGTTCCATAAAACTGTAAAAAAGAGACAGACGTTAGGATTTAGCTTGTTTGAGATCCGGGAGTTTAAAAATACACGGTGTAAACAAAACTTACTATTTTGTACAGTCAGGTAATTGGAATTCTGAGCCTCTTGAGAAACACTCCTGGATACCCTCATCAGACCACAAGTTGTTAACATGGTGGAAGAATTCCTGAAAACCAAGACAAGAATGTTAGTTAGTCATCATCAACCAGGTTTCTCCGAACAAGTAATCTTTCGTCAAAACCGTGAAATTGTAAATAAACAAGTGGCTTTTTGACAACATTTTATGAGAAACGATTCAAAACTTGCCTATTAACGAAACTGTCATTAAAATCTATGGTTTTCAACTAAACACTTTCAACTTTGCCGACTCTATGATTCATTTTCCCTATCTCTTCTCAGCTGCAGCACTGATGATTTTCTCAGCCTCTTGAGATTTTTTCACGCGCCGGGTCTTTTGAATTTGCCGCCTTCCGCGTGCCTTGCCCTGATTGGCCCTCATGCCTGGATGTAAACAACAATTTTTTCCTACTTCCAAATTCCAAAGCTGTTCCGGGTTTTATCAGTTTCTGTTCCTATCGGAAATATGCTTTCAAGTAATTAGAATCAGCACTTTCAACCTGTGATTATAGCTACTACCACTTTCGATAGATTTTAGACTCGAATCAGACAAAGGTCGGAAAAGGTCACTCAACAAGCAAACTTTGATCAACAGGTAGGTGGCACTTACCAATGAATACTCGAATTCCTCGTTAAGTTCCAATGATTTGATGAATTCTAAACTGGGTCGATTCCTGTTACTTTTCAGTTGGATTTCGTAGATCTGCATGTACTTGACTAGGACGATGATGGATTCTAGAATGTTTCTCCGGATGTCACGAATCTTCTCCGTCCTCTCGCTGCAACAAGTTTGAAATACCATCCATTAGCTTTTGTTCAAGTTTTCAACGTGTTTCAACTTGCTCCATCATCATTAACTTTGAATTAAACTTGAGTCGACCTTTCGGTGGTACGTCTTTATCGTTACATGACAGGATAATCTGTCTTCTTACCTTTCTGTAAAGCCCTGAATATGTAAGATTTTCATTTGTTTCAAAATGGTTGTTTTTCCAGACTCGCCCGCGCCGAGCAGTAGGATCTTGATGGCCTTGTTGTAGTGTTTCTTCCATATGCTCAGCTGCTTCTCCAAGTCTTTTGAAGTCCGTCTCTGAGCGTCCTTTGGCATGAAGCACCCGAATGCTGCCTGCAAACACATTTTGCCCAATCAATCACTTGCCTCTATAATCAATCGACACTCGAAGACAACACTGAATAACCTTTGGTTCCACTTGAAATATCACGGAAACTAGCGGTTATGATGATTCACTAGAATTTTGGTTATAGTCTCTCTTCTTACCTTTAGAGCTTTTGTTGACATTTTCAGTGTACAAAGTCTTTTAAAACTGTTGAATTGTTCACAATTCCTCCTCGGTTCTAGCGTATCGCTACCTCATTTCGACAAAGTTGACTTCTTCTTCTTCTTTCACTTCAAGTTGACACTGTTTCGTTCCTTTTTCGTCACTTCTGTAAAACACCAACTTGTTTAGTAGGGTTGCAAAAAGGGTCGATTGTGTACACTATATTGTTAATAAATTATACTTGTTAGCAGCTACGTTACTTGAGGTCAACTGATCGACAGTCAACACTAGACCCAGCATTTGTACTAGCGTTTCTTATTTGTAGCTCACACTTGTTTGCTATTAGATTCTAGAAGAGCTTGTTCATCTCTACCTTCACATATCGACGACGACGCTTAAGCTCTCGCCGCTCACTATCGCTACTTTAGCCGCAGCAACGCTAGAAACTCCTCGACAGCTCAACTCCTAATCAACACGTTAGATTCCCATACGGACGCAATCGCTTTTCATGATCATCATCAAGCGATCAAGTCTGTGCTAGGATCATGGGCGCTTTGATTCTATACAACAAAACTTTTGTAATGAAATCATGTTCGTCGCAGCAGTCTTCTTGAGCTGTGTTAAAGCTTCGTTTAGTCATTGAATCACATATATTTATCCTTGTCATTATCTTTCCTGTATTTGTCTCCTTGATCCTCCGCTTCCACCACAAAAGTAGCGATATCTTTTTAAAATTTAATCAACGCATAGCCTTTACCGACCCTCATTCAGCGCCCAAGAACAGCAGAGATTAACTTCTTGTCTTATGGAAAAGTGCGACGATGCGTGCCGCAAAATCACCAGATTCATCAACACCTCTTCGATTAAGTAGAATTAACGGTATCTAATAACTGTGAGAATTATAGCGCCGGAGCGGCGTCGACGCCGACTGACTTCTTTAATATTATCGATTCGTTCATCAGTCAATAATGCTATGGCTTTCGATATCAAAGACCACAACATACGGCTCAAGTCACGAAAATATAAACGTGTGTGGGCGACAATAATTCATTTTTTAACAGCCGCCACTAATCCCAAGTCAATGAGCTGGCAGCAGCGCAGCGACTAGAGACGAGTCAACTTTTACTATTATCGGAAATCCGGCTTTCCGGAAGCTATGAATCAGCAGCGCAGCGCTCAAGGCGTCGCCTTTTTTGAAAAACCACTCGCGTCATTCCAGTAACAAATGCAGCAGCGTCAACCGCGCTGACGCTTTTAGAACGTTTCAAAAAGCCCATTTAAGGTTACGAGAACTTGGGACATTTTCTGACGTGCTTTTAGAAGCGTCTCGACTGAATTAAATGTCTTGCCAATTTTTTCATGAGATCGCATTTTTAGTCTATAATCTGATCATACGGTGATGAAATTATTTTTTCCGTCTCATTCACTTTTCCTTGTCCAACTTCTCCAGAGCTAAAAACTAAATCCAGATGAATCCTGATTTCAGTTTCCAGCAAAAATTTCTCCCATGAATTTTCCTCATCTCCACCTTTGATCTTGTTGGGATTTACCAAGTGGACTCGACGCTGTTGCTATGCAACGGCGCTTGACGCTGCGCTCTTTAGCAACTTGGATATGAGATTTGCAAACAAGTAGATTCCCTTGACAGCCCAGTAATTTGCTACTGTCAAGTGAATGAACCTAGTTGAATGTCTTTGTAATCGTGTGTACATTTAAAATACTCAATGAACTAACGTCCCCATTCTTGAAGCACAATTATCGAAATATCTGCTGACAACTGTCATTGTATTTCTATAGAGTACAGTTTGTTCTATTTGTATCGAATTTCACCGATTCGATGATACGCCTCCAGCCGAAATGAGGCCAACTGTATGGAATTGTTCTGAAGAAAAAAAAAGACAATGATTTTTTCATCAGGTTTTGAACCAATTACAATAACGCTGGCTCAAAACGGGTCTCGCGCCAAAATTCAAAACTTTCAGCGTTCCGTTACAAACTGTGAAACATCCACGCCTTTTTACGTCATCTCCTTATTATATGCTCTTTTCCCTGTGTACAGTTCCGACATTCCTTCTCGGCATTAATACTGTTAGCGAACTGGAAGTAAAATACTGAATTCGCAACTGTTAGCGAAATAACGCTCTTATTCACACACATTTGTTTAGCATTCCGCGCCGTTTCTGCAGCATTCGAATATCCATCATTCCATCCATTATATTCACAATCCAATGCAAAAAGCCATTTGTTTCCATCATCAACGTTTCACGTGCTCACCACATTCATTGCGAATTTATACGACAGCCAGCTGAATAATTTGTGGAAATTATATAATCATCACCTGATTTTATATGGCTCAAAAATTCAAACGTCTGTCAGTAGCTTTAAACAGTGCGCTTCTAGCGCGCCTGACCTTTTGACATTTCAACAGTCGCGCTGACTTTGTGTCTGCCGGTTTGCATTTTGGAATCTTTAAATTTCTTGCACACCTGCGCAAGTCGTCATTTTTCTGCCACCTGATTCGTTACTTTAAATCCTTTTTTGACATTTCCATTTCTTGATGAATAATTTAAAATTTATGAACGCCGCATTGCGTAATTCATGTTTCTCTTTTGTCAGTGGAACTGCTTTTTACACAAGGAATTTAATTTTAAAGCGGATTTCCTACTAACCTGTCAATAGATAAATTTCGCTATTCTGCAGAACTGACTTTCGACTATGGATAGCTTTTGCCACAAGACAGACACACCTTTTACTGTCTTGTCATAAATTTTCAAACGTTGAGAACACGCGAACATATCACCTACATTTCCGTCCAGTCATTTACGGCCTTCACCTGTAATTTGTGAACTTGCACACTGTTGCTTGCTCTACTAATAGTAAATCCGTAATGCAACGGACATAGACACTGCACTAAAATTCCATTTAATCTTCAACAGATAATCGACATTACGTCACAACTTGCTCAGAGGATTCAGCAGGCCCACAAGTGGACGTCAAACGAGTTACTACACGTGAACCGGCAGATTATCCATGTAAACAAAGCTATTTGGCAGATTTGGCGCTGGATTACTAATACACTTCACTTTGAAACTCAACAAACCATAAAGCAAAACTTTATCAAGTTCCAGTCAAGTAATTACCAACTTCCAACTCCAACTTTGAAGAAACTAAATGACTGGTTTGACAGCTTGGAAAGCTTCAAGTTTTGTTGTTTCACATTTAGTAAACATTGAGAGCGTATTTAACTATGTATGTCGCAACTTTGACTTTCTTCAAGTTTCAAAGTCCAATAATTCCAGTCGAGTTGTCGTCGTATAATGTTTTGATTCTACTCAAAGTGTCACGTTCACTAAAATTTAATTTCAAGTATGGCGCAGCGCTACTTAATTTCACATGGCGCCGCTCACATGTATTTCTCATTAAACGTTTGGAAGAAACATATTTACAAGGACTGGACTGTGATAGTAAACAAAATGTTCGGATTAATCCAATTCAATCCTTAAGGTTCTGGAAATAGTCTGTGTGTTTATAATCAACAATTATAATATTTCTGTTCACACATTCTGTGAATAAATATATGTAACAAACGCCTTGGAGGCGCGCATACTTAAGGGATGATTCACTGGCTGGTGGCGCCATCTCGGCAGTGTGTGCTCAACGTGTATATGTTTGTATATTAATATTGCTTGCTGAAATTCGTGGTTATCTTCGACTGGAACTGGAACTAACCACACTCAAGCTTGAAAACAATACACCTGTCGCTAATTAAGCCAAGTCATATATTTTTAATGGCCTCTATTCTGTAGCATTCTTTATAATTTACTACGGCTGATGGATGAGGTAAATTTAGTCAATCATGCCAACATAATCACATAATTTGCAATATATTTTTTCTGAAGGCGTGTTCCAGCTTCGTCTCATCGATTTAGCCACGCTATATTATTTCTTCACGTTAAAAAAGCCAATTTATAGTCCCAACTCATGTAACTAAAGCTGAAGCACAATTGCCAATTATTTGCAATCACGCGCGCTTTGGCGCGCTCAGCTTCCTTTGTGACATGATATTTTTCGCACCTGTCTAACTCGAATCCTGTCATCGTTTACTACCACTTTGAACTGCCAAGTTCCAGTTTGAAAATTTATGGTATATACGACTGCATGATTCTATATATAGTAGAAATTTAAATTGCAAATTCGCAACCCTTGTATTACCGCACATGTTCAACAAAGCTCGTGGAGTAAAAATTTATTATTGCGCCTGCGCCTGGATCTTGGTTACGTAACCTCGTGCTTTTGCTCAAATTAAATTGCGCATGCGCATCATCAGTTTGTCGACCTTCTAACCATTTGCAAAAATTTAAAAAAATTCTCACATTAAACCAAGTTCAAGATCATCACAGTTTCACTGATTGTTATCTTCTAAATTGCACCAACTTTGAAGGATTTACAGCTATAAGGCTATAAATATATTATTTGTGAAAAGTTGCGAAAAATTATTTGCTTGAAAATTTCCCACTCTTTGATTAATATAACCGCTTAATAATTTTTACCGTATTGCAAAATCCCCATGGTTTGCTTGACGCAATGACAGCTTGTCTTGATCATTGTGGAGTTGATGGGGATTATCGCGAATATTTTGCCATTTTTCTCACACTGAGAAACAATGGAAGCCTTCACTTGTTGATCAATTATAAACAAATGTTATAATTACTCGGCACTCACACTCACACATAATCACAAACAAAATGCCATTTGGCCTTCAGCTCTGTTTGTTTCCTGTCGTTCATATATCACATGTTAAGTAATCACACTTTGGAAAGACACCAGCAAGAATTTAATATTTTTTGAAATCTGTACGTTCTGGCCCAAAATGCTTCTTCGTCTTAAGAAGAATTGGTATTTTATATATGAGCTTGGAGCCGGAGCAATCTGGAACCTGATTCATCCTGTTTCCAGCTGCTGGAATTTCTCCAGTTGCTCATCCTGGAAAAATGTATGTAAACAATCGACATTCCAAGAAGGTACTTGCAGGAAACTTGCACTTGATCGAGCTCAGAGTCAGTCAATGATCGCATTGTTAAATTTTTTGAAGCTTTGGTTGCCCTCCGCTTCAGAAATGTGGCGCTAGGATCGCCAAAACATTTTTGTCCAGGAATTATTTCCCAAGTGCAATACAAGAAGGTGGGTTTGAAATTAATTTAAAATATTTTTTCCCGCCGAAATTCAACACTGTTCTATAATTACAGCCCTGGTCTCATCCTCATTATCTGCGTTACACGAAAGTCGTGTTAACGCATCATCATCATAGTGTAATATATATTTTTTCAATTGCATCAAGTATATAATTACTTGCAACAACGATATTCTCTTACAAGGATATTTTTAGACGCTTATCGCCAGCGTTTCTTCTAACCTTGTAACTGTGTAAACAAACACACGCTGCGTGCCGGCGTCCGGTACGAGCCACACGGCACACACGCTTCGTCCCAGCGACAGCAGCAGCGTCTTAACGGCAATCAAGAACGCTTTGGATTTCGCCGTTATCTGCATGGTCATAACCCTTTAATTCCTATGGTGTCATCCGATTCAAGATTATCCATTTATTTGCTCGCTAATAATAATAATTTATCCGCGTTGGAATCTGATTCCAATGTTTACATCCTACATCCTGCCGCTTTTTTGCCAAGTTCTTCAGCAGCGCCCATGACACTTGCCGTTGAAGGCAGTGCGTGAGGCGCGGGTCACGTGGGCGCTGGAAGCGCGCGGTCAACGTGCAGTTACATAAAGGCACCTGAGAGTTGTTAGAGTTTCTAGAGTTCAACTGCGCGCTAATCCTTGTATCGATTATTTTTTTCTGAGCTGATATATCCTTTTGTTTTGCCTCGTTTCTAGCGAACACGCACTTTCGCAATTCTTCAACATTTCCTTAATCCAACATTGCTCCAACTTTAAATTAATGAGCCTTTGTTTCCGTGTAATCCTACGACGGCGACCTCTATGACTTCCTGCATTTCGTAAGGATTTTGTTTTGCGCCTTTGTTTCACATTGATTGAAAACCACAACTGTGTTTGCTTACCACTTGAAAAAGATCCCAGTGTTTGTTGTTAATGTTTTGCTCAGCAAAATCTTCGAACTTGGACCACAAAGTATACCAAACTAAACAAATATTAAAACCGCACTTTTATATAATAAAATTGTCCTAAATCACTCTCAGCAGGTGAACGAACACGTGTTTAAATTTTTGAAAAATTTGTAAGCGCTCCGCGCTCCCCCTAGTAGCTTTTGACACTTGAAGCGGCAAATCAAAACTGACTTGGTGACTAACAATGTGCGAATCTATCAATTCGCTTGAATCATTCCAGCTATTTACACTTTGCGCTCTTTAACTGT
>JAQGBJ010002371.1:0-16803 GCA_034698345.1 Sphaeridia pumilis
CGTTGGTGAATGGAATACTCACAAAATACATCCGGGGAAAGTCAGGGATTTGTTGCTTGGAGCTGGCTTGATTTGAGGGAAAGTTTTTGGCAAGTTGTGTGTCGTGTATTTAGTTGCAGAATTTTGTATTTATGTTTTGTGTGTTTGCGAAATAAAATGTAATGATATTTGGCCTTTGATTTGGTGCTTGTATTTTGTATCTAGCTGTAGACTTTGCACAATTTTGAATAAAGTAAACATTGTTAAACGGGATGATTCTTGTGAAGATGCAATGATAAATCTAGCTCCACACTGCGAAATCTAATCAATCGAGTAATTCATAAGAAATCTAGAATTCGTAAGAATCCGTTTTTCTGAAAGATTCAAACAAAGACGCGTTTGTTTGAAGTTTTCAATATACGTTATCAGCCATTCCGCTGGAAACAGAGATAATTTTTACCGTATAACTTGTATTGAAGTTTGTGGCTCCATAAACGCTTGCAAGTCCATAACGTTTAGTCAGTACTTGACAAACTTTCGACTGAACAAGTGTAGCATTTTCAGTGAACAAGAGTTATTTTAGACGAGGGGCAAAATGAAGTACAAGTGGCGTTTTCCAGCGCCGTTGCTGATTTTCTGGTGCTTCGCTCAACTGGCGGTTGCGGCCAGCTCAACTGCAGGTAGTCCGCCAGCGGAAGCAACTTCGAGAGAATCTGAAAGCCTCAGCGGCTGGCCTGTTACACAGCCTGAATCGGAATATTTCGAGCCGTTGCCATGCTACGTGGCGAAGTCTAAAGTCGACGAGCTGATGACTCGAATGAACATCACAGTGGATCAAGGATGTCTTGACGAGGCGACTGAAGTCGACAGTGACCTTCAAAACTGCGCTGATAGCCTAATCGCGAGAATTTACAAGAATTATCAAGAAGTCATTGAAGGGCCCGAAGCTCGCCGTTTGAAGCCTTCGAAGGAAGACATCGATGGTTTGGATCTGAAAAAGTTGCATCTGATCAACGATTTGAAAGGTTTGAGAGTCTTGTATATATGCAATTTGGAGCCATGTGTTTTATATTAGTCGATTATTTTGTTTTCCAGCTCTGCGTGTCTTCAACGGTTCTCGGCCAACCGGAAGTTGTTCTGTCGTTTCGCAACCGTTCGGACACTTGAAGCAAGTTCTGGGGGCCTTGAATGCTACAGAATTCATCCTCCCAGTACCAGGACCACCGACACCTGCCGCAGCGACACCGATGCCGGTCATCGAAGACACGCCCAAAACCCATGACCCCATCTGCGACCAGATCCAAACTGCTCGTTCGAACATCAAAAACGATTCCATCTTTGACCTCCTTGTTCACTTCATCTACAATCTACCTATAACTACAAAAACTCAAGTCTTGAACTTCAGCGCCCTCTACGACGACATCGGACGTTTCGACTTTTCGAATGTAACGCAGCTGGTAAACCTGGCGAACGACGTAAAGCTTCTTAACGAAACCCTGTCTAATTCCCCCGATTTCGTCGGAACTGCCGCTTGGACCAAGTTGAACGAGTTGGCATTCGACGTGATTCCACTGGCGCTCATCGGTGAGAATGCAACATGCCACATTACCAACGCCGCCTATCAGACAGAGTTGACTGCAGTCGACGTTGGTTTGCCTGAGTCTGCTTACGTGTTTTGGAACCAATGGCAAAAACAAGAGCTGGAAGTTCATCCGACAATCGAGGACAACCAACTCCGGTTCCGAATCCTGAAACAGAACCAATTGCTTTTCGCCTCTGACACCAACAAAAACCCAAATTATCGAAACAGAAAATACCACGTGAAGCCTTCAGAACGCTATCTCCTGGTGTCTCCCAAAGAATATTTAAAATTCAAGCTTGACCTGGAAACTGATTGGAAACTGGTACCTGCCGGAGAAAACTTGAATCAATTCAGAATTCTTTCTGGTACATCCGATGACTTTATGTTCGCCCACAAGTCCGAAACTGGTTGGGGAGGCTATCGTCGAGTGTTGCTGGGTAGGAAAAACTGTACGGAACATGACTTCATTCCGGGTGCTGATCTTTGGTCCTTGGATTGCGTACCTCGGGGTCTTGCTGAATCAGGTAACATCACAATGCGCACTGCAGCAGCGCCAATGACGACCGCCGTACCGAGTACTGCGCATGCTCGTAATGCTACAACAGAAATCCTCTCGAAGACTCTTTCAGAACGTTACAACCAAAACGGCTCAACCTTCGACGTCATGTACTTCATTTACGGCACGCCTCAGACCACAAACAAAAGCGCCAGCTTCAGCGCCCTCTACAACAAAATTCGACATGGTGTCTCTTTCACCGATGCTTCCCAACTGTTTCAACTTGCTGAAACCGTGAAGCGTCTCAATGAATCCGCTCAAGCCTGTCCTGGCTTTGATGGCTCAGCCGCTTCCACCAAGTTATCCGATTTGGTCCAGGACTTGAGTCCTCTCTTGGTCATGGGAGACAAAGCGTTCTGTCACGTCATAAATGTTGCCTATCAGACGGAGCTGTTAGCGAGGGACAGCAGCTGGAACATGCCTCGTGGTGTTTACTTGTTTCAGGATCAGAGAAAGAAAAACGAGCTACGAATTCAGCAAAGAGTCAGAGGAAACAAACTCGTTTTTCGTATCTTACAAGACGAGTATCTGCTTTTTGCTTCTGACACCAATTCAAATCATCAAACAAATACTTCAGAACGCTACATTTTGCCAGCTAGAATAGAGCAAGTGCCTTACGAAGCGGAACTGGATTGGAGAATCCTGTCTCTCCCAGGTAGAGTCAATCAGTTCAGAATTGTGTCAGCCAAAACTGGCGACTATTTGTTCGCCCAAAAATCAGCACAAAGCACCGTACATGACGACCATCGGCGTGTACTACTCGGGAAAAAGAACCATTTCGACCACAACCACATTCCCCGCGCTGACCTCTGGACGCTCAAATGTGGACCAGCTCAAACACAACTTGCTCCTGAAGAACCGACTCGAGTTACAACATCAACGATCATCAACGAAACGACAGAAACCTCCATTTCTTCAACGACTTCTTTGAGTCCGATCTCCAGTAACCCTGGCAGAACCGTTTGTGATCTGACGAAAATGGCTCATTCAGATCCCGCATCGATATCGGAAGAACCCTTCGGAATCGTGTCTCAATATAACGGAACCGAATCCGCCTTTGAAGTCCTCACCAATTCCATTCAAGGTCTGCCGACAGTAGAGAACAAAATCACCGGCTTCAGCGCCCTCTACGACAAGAGTCGGCGTTCTAACTCTCTTCCAAGTTTGTATAGCTTGTCAAAATTCGTCAAATTAGTAGAACGAGTCATCGAAGATGCGGCCACTTGTCCGCACTTTCTCGACGATGCCGCATGGTCCAAGCTGACTAAACTGGCAACGAACTTGAGTCCTCTGATGCTCATCGGTGAAAAAGGCAAACCTCATTGTTACGTCACCAACGTTGCTTATGGCACCCAGCTGCTCTCTGGCGAGCATGGTTGGCCCGAGTACGCGTACCTATACCAGAATCAGAGCGGCAAACGACAGTTGAAAATTTACCCGTACATTGAAGAAGGTAAGCTCGTTTTTGAAATACGCGACAACCATAATCGACCCTTTTCCACCACCAACGCTAACACGGATTCTCGAGACACAAAATATCAGACAGGGCCTTCAGAACGTCATGTTTTGGCTAACTACTACTGGTCACGGGATTCCGAAGACAAGTGGAAAATCGTACCCGTCTCGGGCAAAGTTAACCAGTTCAGGATTCTATCGGCCAAAACCGACGACTTCATGTTTGCCCACAAGTCAGCAACTGGTTACGAAGGTTATCGACGTGTACTGCTTGGCAGAAAAGGTTATCCGGACCCCGACCACATTCCCAACGCTGACCGCTGGACCTTCAAATGCGCTTCGGGGAACCCCGAAACGTCTCCGGCTTCAGCTTCAGCTCTTCGTCTCACAACACTAGCTCAAGTTGCTCAAGATGCTCAAGGATCTCCTTCAACGATGCCGGCAAATTCAAACTCCTCCATTGACCTGCTCAACCCAAGCAGCTCCAATTGTGATCTCATCAAAATGGCTCGATTGAATCCCACTGCCATGTCCAAAACCCTCCCAGAAATCGTGTCTCAACGTTACAACAACGGAAGCCTCGCCACATTTGACGCTACTCGAAGTTTCATCGAAGGTCTGCCTACCGCTGAGAACAAAGTCATCGGTTTCAAAGCGTTCTACGATACGCTACTTCATTACCGCTCCGACAGCATGGGTGCGACACTGATGCAGCTTTTTGAAAGCATCATAATCCTCAATAAGTCAGCACACGCATGCGCGGAATTCGTGAGTACGAGCGCTTCTTCCAAGCTGTCCGACTTGTCAATGGAGGTGAGCCTCATGATGCACATTGGCGAAAAAGCAGAATGCTACGTCTACAGCTATACGTCCGAGGGTACAGAGCTAACTGCTGCTGAAGGCAGCTTATTTTGTTATTCCTCTTCTGAAGAAGTAGAGCTTACACGAAAGTTGCAAATTTACCCAAAAATCAAAGATGGCCAACTGGTTGTCAGAATCCTAGAAAATCTCAAGTCCCCGTTTTTTGTTTGCGACACTACCATGGATTTCGGTAGCATAAGACCAGGATGTAACATTTTGAGCTCTCGTGACGGGACATCGAAAATTGCGAAAATGGACTGGAGACTCGTGCCCTCTGAGGACAGGAGTGACGTATTCCGAATTCTGTCGGCCACATCGGATGATTTCATGTTTGTCCACAGCACCTATTCTTCCGGATGTTACCATCTAATGCCGCTCCTTGGTAAAAAAGGTTACACGGGATACGGTCGCAACGCGGACTTGTGGAAGTTCGAGTGTAAAAGTGCAAATTTCGACATTCCTGTCGAAGACGATTAGGAGTTTTAAAAACCATGCAGTGAAAGACAGCTTAAATTAGCTGCAAATACCAAGTACAACTTGATGTCAATTAAAGAATATTCAAAATGTTTCCGTGTCAGAGCGTTTTCTTTATATACAGTAAAACTTCATCTTTGAGGCTCATCTCTTTGGCCGTCGCTGGCGGAACTTGCTTTCCAGTAGACATCAGACAATCAATTCTCTTCAAAACCGCGAATTTCCAACACAACTTTCTTTGGATTCATTCACTGCTTTCTCTCTCTGCTACATCTGGCGGTTTTGTGAATAAATTTACGGATCCAAAGTAACGCCTTATAAATGATGATGATGACCGCGCTTTCACCCTGTCTGAAACCCAGCGCGAACTCTGTAGAGCAAATACGGGCTCTTTTGAACTCTGCAAGCTTCCACTCGAAAAACTTACACACACTGCGAAGATCGCTTAAGCTGGGAGAAATGAATTGGATAAATTTGTGTGGCCCCACAAACACTCTTCTTCCACGAAAATTTCTTCTCTTTCTCCTCCCTTTATAAAGACGTTTCCTTTTGGGCACTTACTCAAGGAGGACCAACTCTTTTGCTTTCCAGTTTTCAGCTGGATTCAGCTCCATTCCATGCAAAAGCCTACTCTTGCAAAGATGTATATAAAGAAGGCTTTTTCACCGACGGCCCCACAAAAGAAGAAGAATTTGCGGATCACCCGCATTTACTTACCCGCTTTTCAACAGCGACTCTTGCAAAAGAAAGCGAGTAGGAATAGGAGAAAGCATTATTTGTATCCATGCAGACAGACAGTGATGGTGGTGAAAAATCGCCTCAGTTTTTACTCGCCGTCAATCAATCAAATGTCGGAGGAGCAGCCACCAGCCGGCGAGGTATCTGGAACGAACAGTTGGAGTGGCTGCTTCCACCGACCATGTTGTGATTCGCTCCGGTGACCCAATACCGAATCTGTTATACCATTAGTTTCGCATCTCCGACGGAGATTCTCCGTCACTCAATCAGCCAGCCAGACCATCGATGCGGTTCCAGTGCAAAAACATACTCGATGACACACTTGATTGGCGCCGAATATGAAAACACTTTTACTGTCAGAGGAGTAGAGTAGTGCCTGTATATGGCCTAATGGCCCAGAAATTATGCATGCGGTTGAAGAATTGTTTACTTTTTGCAAAATGCCATAGGCTCCGCCTCTAACACTTGAACCTATACTTACAGAACTGAAAAGTACAAGAGTATGCAGCTGCATAAATGAGAGTACATATGGAACTTCACTCCAAGACTCCAAGCCTGGTGGAACTGCTCAACCACGTGGGACCATGTCAGATAAAATTTTATCATTTATCTCGGTTGAGAAATGATACCTGCCAAAGTTGACATTAGAATCCCTAGTGTTTTCAAAAAATTCCGGCCGGTGAAGCCCCAACTTTTCAAAGTTATTAAAACAAGTTGCACCGTCAACTACAACAAAGAAGCCAGTCCAAAGTCCTCACTAAAACACTCGAAAAACAATTTTAAAATTGTACCATCTTTTTTTTAAAAAAAGGTCTAGTTTTCTGATACACTTTTCAGAAATACTTTGACAAAAATACAGTCTCTGATAAATCATACCCGTCTACATTTGTTTGCATGTTACATTTCTACTCTCTCTCAGGTGCGCTTTTTGGAGCGGAACCTGACATTTGGGGCGCTGTTTATAAATATCTTGCTGTAACTCCGCTGTAACCGTATCTGTCTTAACGGAGTCTAGTGCAATGCAAAGTAGAGCCGAAGTTGGACCGCTAAGGGTAAACATTCGGGTTTTCCGCTTTCTCTAGCTTTTCCCTTCTTTCAAAGCTTTTCATGTGAAATCAAACCTGCTTTTCACAGCTGCTTCCTTCTCTTCCTGAATCAAAAGCATGGCCACAATTGCTCAAATCAGTCTTTTTTTACAAGGAACGTGTCGTCTGAGTCTGAATCTGATCATGTGATCATGTCTAAATTAAATATTTAATACCCCTTTTCTTCCTCATCATATAATTCCACGTACTGAATCTCAGTTTCTTTTATATATAGCCAACAGACGGGGATTTATCCAATCCCCGACGTCTCGTCGTAGCTTTTTCCCTTTCTTTTCAATGTCCGTTTCCTTTCTCCCTATTCATATCAGCCACATTTCGTATATTTCTTTCATTGCAGCAAACCTTGAAAATGCCCCAAAAGTATATTTCACCTTTTATGCAACAACCAATATATTATTACATAAGCAGCTTACAATGGCTGCATCGTGAGCCTGAAGTTCTGGCGTCATCAATGGTCCCTTTCTTACCTATTACGTCTGCATTTCTTTTAACCCGCTTGCATCCACTACAACTGACTGACTCGTAATTCTCATCTTCCTCTCCTCGCCACTTTCACCCCTCGTGTGTACACAGCGCGGGGGATGACAAGCACCAGTGCGCATGCGCACATCTTTCTCCTTGTGTGTACAGCGTGGTGCAAGAGCACGCTACCGTACTCTTCCTGCTCCAAGCGCCCATGCTAACAACACACTGTACGTGGTTTTGGTGCTCATCTTCCTCTCGCATACAACTTTCACTCTCATCTTTCTTCTCTCCTGGTTGCAGAAGAGTGCATCTCTTCCCGTTTCCAAAGCTCTCTTTCAACAGCCTACTTTCACCATACTTTCACCATACTTTCTTCAAAGACTTGTGCTTTTCAGCATTGGAAACTATACATAGAAAAGTACATGCCAAAGTGCGTTTGTGTATTGAAGAAAGTGTGCATGTGTTCTTCTACTTTTAGCCCAGCTTTCACCATTTCGCCATGGCAATGGCAATCCTCGTAGTTGTTCGTCCTCCCACAACGTAAGCCGAAAAGAGACCAATCTGGAAGTAAACCAGAGCCGTCATCGCACTACACTTGGAGACACGGCCGGAATTGCATATGGACGCTTTCTCCAAACCACAAATGTTCCAGAGCTGGAAGGTCGATGTCCGGATTTTTACTTCGAATCGTAGAGAACTGCAAAGTTGCAATTAAAAGTGTTCCAAAAGTCCTAAAGCAAAAAAGTTTCGAAACATAATTCAGACGAGCTGATAAACTGACTTTGGTATCTCGAAAGGACAACGCTCGAGGGCGAAGGCCACAATCATGTACTCACAAAGGGACATAAATTTTGCCATGATAGATTTTGCCATGTAATTTCTCGAAATAAAGTAGGCACGAACGACCGTCTTCTTTTCGGTTCTTGGACCACATGCCATATGTATATAAAGTTTGGACGACAGCGACACAATAACAAGGAACGATGGAGAAAGTACACGACGACACTGGCCATGATTTATGTCGTTATTTAGCACGCGTCCATGGGAATAGAAAACAAGCTAAATTTACCATCATTTGTCATATTCCAATGCTTTGTCACATCTCCATAACACGTAATTTCAAGTGTTAGCTACAGTAGGCTCAAGAAGAGAAAGTCTCACAGTGAACAGTGGCCGCTTTTATGGTGAGAACCTTTTTGGAAAAGTTTGACTTGGAAATGAGATGGAATTTAGGATGGAAATCGTCGACATGATGTATATGCATGAGGTTTGTCCATTGGAGTCGACGACAAGAGTCGTTATCGCGGGAACAATCCGTAAATGAGGTGGTTTCCGTCGAGGGGTTTAACAGCATTGTCAGAAGCGCCATCTGGCGGAGCTTAAAAACGCGCAAAACAGAAAGTGATTTCGGAAAAACACTACGCTTTATCCGCCAAGGGATAAATGAGAAAAAATCCCCCTCATCCATGCCAGGTCAATTACTGCAAAGAAACCTAGTCTTATCGAGAACAAGACGCGATTGTGGAAATAGCCTCCGATGTTTCCTATTTGCTCTAATGAGAAACAGGAAAAATCTATACGGCGAAATAGCCAAGACTATTTCGCCCAATAGCATCAGCATCTGCTAACGAAGGCTTTTACTTTGGATCAAAATCACACGCCTCTGAAACAAGCTCAAGTGAGAAAGCGATAAACCGGAATAAAACAGGCAAATAAATCCTCAGACATGCCTCGGCCAAGAGTCCAAAAGCGTAGAGCCAGAACGCATTCAAATATAACGTTACGTATATATAATACGTACACAACAAAACTTGCTTCGAAGCATCACCAAAACAAGCTTCGGTTACACCACTTGAGCGCGCAGCGTTTCTGCGAACGCTTCCAGCGTCGTCGCGCTCCTCAACGAAGGTCAATACATACAAAGGAATCGGGAACTTAAGAAGCAGCTTTTGGCAGTATACATACGAGTTTCCCGAACCGGACCGACTTTAATGGCTGTTTTGTACATGTGAAGTGGCTAATTTACTGCAAGTATCTTCAACGGTATCTGTACTGACAAGTACTAAATTATTCCCGTTTTCCTGCTCTTATCCAACCGGGTATTTCTCTCTCAGGTAGCGAAAAATCCGAAAAGCAACAACCAGCGATATCCTCGCCCAAATTGTCCCTCGAGGCCCTTTTTCCAACTGTTACTTACATCCGCCGCCGACCAGTGGCAACAGTAATGGCCGCCATTTTTCTCCCTTTCTGTCTCGTTCAGTCTAGCCGAGTTGAGCCGGTCGTAAATATACACAGGAACTAGTCTTTTTTCATATACATCATCAACTCAAGGGTCATAGGTTAAGTCCATGATTTCACTCGGTGTATATATACTTCAACGAGGCTGTCAGGGGGAGGAGTTTGTCAAAAAATTCAAAAAGCGCGCCGCTTTTCCTAATGACCTCTGACCAAAAATTGTCAAAAACTACAAGCAGATTTAATGTAAGATGGCAAAACTGCTGCCACGAAGCGTGTATAAAATATGCTCGATGCGGTTCGCCATCGGTCGCCTCTTTTGGCGTATATCTCGGCGGGCTTTATGAATGGCCACCGCGGGAAAATGTATAATTCATGCGGATAAATATACACGCGTGGCTACTCGCATTTAAAGGGCACAAGAAAGAAGGAGAAGAAACGGAGAAGCAGCAGCAGTCGCATCAAAATAACAACACAAACTCAACCAAGAGCCGCTTTTCTTGCCTGAAAAAGCACGGCACAGCTTGCACAAGTTTTTGGGCTTTTACTACTATGCTCCTTTGCTTTCTCCTTGGAATTCTCTTTGTCCAAAATACACAACAACGAAATGCGGAGCAAAGAAGCGGACGCGAGGACGACAATAACTTTTCCACATGTGTCTCCAGCCAAAAGGCAACGAAAGAGAGAGTTCCAAGAATAAGCTTTTTTGCCCGAATTTTCAAAAAGGTCGTCTTCCTTCTTCGTGGACCCATTTAAAACCCCACGTTTCTCTCCGCTGAACCTTGTGTTGTAGTCGTTTTTCTCCAAGTTTATCTTTTCCTTTTGTTGCTCCACTGCACGAGGACAATTGGCAGTCTAAACGTATAGAAGCTGGCTGAGAAGGGGAGAAGAAGAAATGGAGAATCTCAGCAAAAAACTATAATACTTAAATCACCAAAATCTTAAAACGCCGGAAGGTCCTGCACCAGAAGCAAACTCTCCCGGCGGACCTTCCAAGAAGGTCCGCGGGGAGCGCGCGCGAGGGACCTTTTCGAAGGCCACATCGGAGGAGCTGAATCTAAAAGCTGTTGTGAGGCCAAAAAGCCTGGCTTTAGGTTTCAAACGGATTTGGTCTCTGGGAAGAGAAAAGCGCTTTCGTCAAGTGGATGTGGCCAAGTGGGATTGCAAAAGGAGCCAACAGCTTTTGCGGCGCACATGATATTTTCCAGTTTGGTCCTCAGCACGCAAATCGATCGGAATCCAACTTGCCTCCTATGCACGTCTTCAACTTCTTTCTTCTTCTACTTCTTCTTCTTTACCTTTCCTTTCGTGGAGCTTATAGAAGAAGAAGAAGAAGAAGCGCATACCTACGGAATAAAAGTGTATCAGGTCGATGGGGCGCTTTGGGTCTTAGGAACCGGAGGAACCGCGGGTAGGTATACAAACCAAGTTTTTGGAGATTAGATGGACTGAAATTCTAAAGCTTTTCCTTGTGAAATCGAAGAGAAAGATACGTGTTGGAGTTGGCAAAAAAATCGGTAGTTTTTTTGGATGATTGCGGCGCTGATTTGGTAAAAAGTTTTTAAATTACCATGAGGGTCCGCAGGGACCTTTCGAATTTTTATGCCGATCCATAACAAATATAAGGAGCCAACAAACGTCGAGGATTTTGGAAGAACGAAATGATATTCAGTATACAAACATTTTTTCAAAGTTTTACTGCTTGGTATAAACGTTCGTTACGATCGGAGAAGAAGTGCAATGTTATTAAATTTGTTCCTTCAAGATTCTTCGAAGACTCTTCGAAGATTCTTCGAAGAGAGAAGATTTTGTTTAGAAAAAGTAGCGAAGAAAGCTTCGAAAAACCGGTGGATTCAGCTCGACTCGAACACGACAAGGAGCACTTTGTTTGATTGATGCTCGAGGATTTAAATGACCTTATATATTCAACAAGACGCTTTGAGAACGCTTCTCCAGCGTTTCATGCCCAACAGTCCTTAGCACATCAACTATGGAATTAGTCAGGTGGCGCGGTTCACAGGAATTCAGCACGAACGATAAGCTTTGTGTAAGAAAATTGTGTGTAGCAAATCCGCCCGATGACGAGAGATGAGAACTTCGACGAAGCTCCGGTGCATCGGAAGGCATGGCGGCCAGAGGGCGCGCGCATCTTTCGCGCGTCATCTTCCAATTACATAGATGCGTAAAACAATATCAAGTTGACATTCACTTGTTTACAGCTTCGTCTTACGTTCTTACGGCACGTGTAATCTATATGCGTTGGTGTTGGGTTTCGTAATCAATGACGCAGTTTCGATTATTGTTTAGAATGTTCTGAAATACGTCATCAATTTGTTCAATTCGTAGAAACGCCTGTATACATGCACTCAATTCAACACACCTGCTGACCTTCTATAGTTTCTTTGCTTCTTTGGGTTCATCCAGACTTTTAGAAAAGGTAGTGTAGTAAATAGTTTCTTTTCTTTTATGCTGCGTTGAATTTATGGACGCGGGCAGGCACACGCGTATCCTATTATTATTACACTTTCTAAAGCTTCGCCGTCTACAGCTTTATTGTATTGTCTCTTCCAGTAGTAGTAATTTTGCGTGTTCAGGAATTTCCAAGAAGATTCGTCAAAACATAGAGAGAGAGAAAGTCGAACGAAATCCTCCTACTACAACCGTTTCCACGCGCCACGAAGAAGGGAGATCGAACTGACTGGGAAGAAGGAAGAATTTTCCCTTTCCAATGTTTGCTCGCTTTCTCCTACTTTCTCTGGCCTTTTCCTACATATAATTCTTCCGTTATGTCAGCCAGCAAGCAGAGATACGCTAGACAACACAGGGAACCATGTGCCAGTCGGAAACTTGCTTTTGGCTGTGCGGGGATGCTCTTGTTCTTCGTTTGGAGCTTTCGAGAGAAACTTGGTTATTTGCTTTCACCGAATCAAGTTCTGCCCTCTAAAAAAGTAACTGTGGAATCGCGGACACATGTTCTTGTTCTAGATTCGCTAGTGGCGAAATCTTAATAGTGCAAGCTGTAAAAGTGCTAGTAAACAACTCCCATTTCCTTGCTGGAGAAAGTCGAGCCAAAAAAAGAAAGTTCCCAAGTGTGTATCTGAGTATGTGTAATTTCGGATTTAAGACTTTAAGCTGCAAAGCTCCGAATAATTTTTAGAAGCCAACTTGTACCAAACTTATACCAGTTCCCAAAATATTTAGTGAATAAACCGGCAACCCCGATTCGAAGTGGCGAAGCAGAAAAAAACCTATGGCGAAGAGTAATTACTGAGAGCTAGTTCGTGATTGAAAAACATGAGCGACAGCTCGAAAAGAGCCTATAGTTGATCACCGCCATGAGTTGGAGCGGGACAGTGTTGTGGAACAGCGTCCAATTGCCCTGTCATATCCTCCTGACAAACCAGTTCATTAAGCATTGACAGGTGACAGTCTGAGTTCCGCAATGGATTTCCTCTCCGTCGTACCTCCTACTTCGCAGTACTAATCAGTGCGCCGTCAGTTCCAGTCCGGCAGTTGTACTAAAAGTACTATAGTGACTTAACAGGGTAACAAGGCCTACGACTATAACGATTATAGCCTACTATTAGACTCCTTCTTTGTGTTCGTCAAGAAGAAAAAGACTAGCGCCAATTAATACCGGCTGTGTTCCTTTCACTTGTTACAACGCCATCATGTCGTTCAAACTCCGGAAAATGTGTCATAACAGTAGACGGAGTGGGAGCTCAGCGGATCAACTTTTTGCTTCGCTACTCTTGTCAATGCTCATCTTTTTGGGACTTCGAGCTACTAGTTTCGTCACTGCCAATCTTGGTAAGATATCCTTGGTTCGGGCGCGCTTCTGCTGATTCGGGCGGGAGATTCAAATATTCACTTAGGAGCGTATACATCAACACCCCCTCACCCCTCCCCTCCCCCGGCACACTCGGGCGGCAACAGCCATTTCCTACTCGAGTTTCCGGTTTGCCAAGGGATGAATATATTTTGTGTATATTTTCTCACTTCCTGATTTGATAGTATTCTTTTCCCCATGTTTGTCTCCCTATTTGTATGCATGGCGTTTTTGTAGTGTAAAAGAATACATCCGTTTGAATGCTTTCAGCAAGATAAAAAAATAGAATATCGAAACACGAGTATAATTCTATTACTGGGAGATGCAGAAGCTCCGGTAGATATTTTATGAATGCAGAGAAAGTCATAGAGTTGCCGGAATTCCATGCCGCTTCGTGCTCTATGGTTATATACATGCAGTGGACGAAGAGCCATTAAAAATTTCACAAGCTGTTCGTTGTTGTACTCAATGGCTTTCTTTTGCTCTCTTTCAACAGATGCAGCGGACTATGTCCTGGACGAATCGAGCCTCAACACAAACCTGGACAGATGTAAGTGATGATAAAAAATATGACGAGACTTTCTCTTCTTGGTCTTCTCAAATCTTGCCTACTTCCACTTAGTTGAACAAACATGACGAAAAATATGGTATCGTATTCTACGACATGTTCCGCCTCTTACATCCCATACACCCGTCCTATAAGAAAGAACCCTGCAAATACTCTATGACTCGGAAACCATCGAGCAAAAACCATGGATTAAAAAAGCTTTTACCTTCAAGAGCATTAACTTTCTCCACAGTGGCTTTACTTGGTCAATCGTCAAGTTTTGGAAAAAATATGTCAAAAATACAAGCAAGCGCGTGTGTGTACGTAAGTGAGACGTCATTGAGTAATATGTTGCTTTCACTCTATGGCAATTTTACTTTGAAAATTTTCCCACAAGGCTCAATTGGCAACAAACTCGATAGAAAAACAAACAAATGCCTTTAATATACGGCTTATGTACACTGACTGTTTGTATGCTCCAAATTTCGCAACCTGTCATGTAGTTGTCTAACATGTCTATTAGAAAGTACTTATTTGATATATCAAGTTGGGAAAAGAAATAACGTTTGATATTTCGAATCAAGTCAGTTTGTTCGATACATAATGGTGAATTGTGTCTGAAACAGACGAACAAATTGTAGCTTTCAGTTACATGTATTTGGTGCAAAGTTAGATATTTACAATGGTGAAAGTCTAAGAAACATCTGCGTCAAATACCGTTTAGAAATGAGCTTCCAAACTACTCCAGTTTCCGTCATACTAATGGAGTCATCGAGTCTAATATCTTCAATGACTATCTTACAAATTCCAAAACAACTGCGCTCAGCCGGCTCAGCAAATGCACTTTCAAATGTGTTTGGTATCTTTGTTAATCTAGCGTTTTAGACGCTACTTTCTCCATAGCAATTTCCGCTGTATTTAGCTTTCCCTTTTCGCTGAGCAATAATAATAACAATAATGGCACATTGTTTCATTGGGAAACGTGATGAGCGAAAACGACCATGAGAAAAGCATAGACAACAACAACTTTTAGTCGGCTTTGGCTGCTTTCACCCTTGTTGAACGTCCAAATCCATTTGTTGTTTCCCCTCTCTTGAGAGCGAGAGAGAGACACACAGAGAAGTCTGTTTTTGTCAAGGTAAACTCAATGGCTCAATGGCAAGAAGTGTTTTGATAATGGACTCTGTTTTTCCTGTTGATGGGCTTTCTCCAGCGTCCTTGTGCTCAGGCTTTTAGGATGAGAGTTTTCAGTTTCTCTTCCTTGTCACTCCGTATCAGCTGCTGGTGAATCCAGCGTGAAATTGTTATTATCGGCTGGTCCAGGTGTGGTGGCGCCTGCTGCCGTCTCTTAATTTCAACGGGATAAGGAAGTAGGTAGTCGTTAGAGCCATCAGAAACTATGCTTCCTGGATCTTGTAAAATAATGATGAACCGGTGAAAGTTTCACTTCCGAGCCTTAAGGCTCCTAAGGGCGGGTCGAAGGGGCTCCGCCCCTTCGACGAAGTCGAAGCAGGTCGCGACCTACTTAGGTTAGGTTAGGTTAGCTACTTGAGCTGCTGTTTTTAGACGCTAATTCTCCTCTTCATCCCTTTGAAGATGTATTACGGTGAAAGTCTTTGTTGACGACCACTAAATTTTAATTACATGTAAAAGCATGCTTACACTTTATATACAGTTGATGAATTTCGGGGCTATGCGTCTAATACTGACAGGATGAACCCTATGTTTATATTAACGTATTTACACGCTTGAGGCTTTTTCCGGTTCACATCTTGTTGTTTACTAAAGGAACGGCAGCGCCATGGAATTAATGTACACAAATATACAGGATGAGCTGCTACAAAGAAGAACAAGTAGTTACACTCTTACTTTAGAGTCATTATTCCCAATATGGCCTCGAGGAGATACACAAGCGTCTCATACATAAAATATTACGAGGTTCTATACGATTCTAAAAAATTTAGATGCTAGGATACCTCCAAAGTGTAAGGAAAATCTCATCAAAAAATTTCTTTACGACAAAATTCCATAAAGCTGCAAATTAATTAAGCTCCGCAGCAGCTCTCAATAAAAAGAGTGGAATTTAAAATATAGGGGGCGCGCGGAGCGCGCGCCCCCTACTGGCGGAAGCAGCTCGAGCTCATCTCCAAAACGCAAAGAGATGAGACACCTTGAGGCCAGCAGCGCTAGCGCTGCTGGCGGAGGAGGAGAGTAATGAGTTGGCGCTTTGATCCTTGAAGCGTGGGACTGGGCCAGTTTGCCGCCGCCATTGCTGTCTATTTCAATTTGGTTGATGTACATTTCCTGTCGCTTTCACCTTGACAGATTCGTGTTTGAATGTTAATGTAAATGTGACGAAGGGCTATTACTTATACATACTATCGCGCTCGCTTTCTCTCTTTTGCTGTTTATAGTCGGCTTTCAGCCTTAGATTTACATTTAGCCTTTAGGCCTCGTGTATTAATTCTCTTGTTATTTGACAAAGTGTGGCAGGATGCCCTTTGACATTTTCACGTTGAAAAGCATGCGACTTTCTCTTCTCTTTTCTCACGCTATTCAATCACTACAATGTCAACAGACTAATCTGTGTAAAAGCTTTCATTCAAATATGTATATCTTTATAAAACAGATCAATTTTAACCGATTTTCATGATTGACTTGACTTCAGCAGGTTTTTCGTGAGAAATCCAGCCCAAAAATCACTGCAAAATCCAATGTCAGAAATGTCCGAATTTTGGCATGCGAAAAACGACGGGTTTTGTGATTGACAGGATAATATAAAGGCAGTTGTTGGCGAGTCAGGACTTTGGAGGACATCCAGAAGAAGAAGCGACTTTGATGTATACAAATAGTGGAGAAAGTTGAGATAACGTAAATAATCCAGGGAATTGAGTAGCAAGAGCTCATGTGCATAAACGGATAAAGCCGTGTGTTATCCGATGGATGACAATCCATAATCGACGGCTGTCCTCCAAG
>JAQGBJ010002372.1:0-16802 GCA_034698345.1 Sphaeridia pumilis
TACGATTACGCCACAGCCCTAACTGTCACCATGACAGTTGGAATTTGCCTGATTTTACTCAACGCAATCGTCTTCGCAGCCATTATGTGTCATCGCAAACGAGGACTTCCGCTCCCGCGTCCCAATCATGGAAACAATCACGACCCTCAGAACGCCCTTTCCCTCAAACCCAACTACCATCACCAGGTACGCAGTCTTTTCCTTTGACGTCAATTAAATTTCATCTTCTTCCCAATGTCTTCTCCAGATATTTCACCATGTACATAAGCACGCAGTCCAATTAAACTTGAACGGTTCGATAGCAGGAACCTTGTTGAGGCCCTAAAGGTTTTTTTGCGGCAGAAATAATGTGGATTTCAGAATGTCTATAATAGTCGCAAAGGTGAAAACTACAGGATGGTAAAATTGGCAAAATCCATTGTGTTTAGAGGAAAGAACTTTCATATAACGGACATTTCCAAAAGGATGCATACAACTTGACCAAATCTTTGACCAAAGACACCGAGATTGAAAAAACTTTGAAGCTCACGACTGTTTTATGGAGAAGGAGGAGCAGTTATTTATGCCGGTGACGGATTCAAGAGTCATTATTGGCAAATATATTCACATTTAAAAGGCATAGGTTAGTGGCAAATGGCTTACAAGGCGTGTATTTGTGGATCCGCAAAGTGAATCCTGGGCCGACCTAGGATTTTGGCTGCGTTCAAGTGTGTGTGAAAAACTCTGAATTTTTGGCTTGTGGAAAGCAATTGTTAGAAAAAGGAGGGAAGGAACATGTGGTGAAGAAACATGTTACAAAAGGTAGGAATGTAGGGAAAATTGTAAGGTTGGACTGGAGACTGGAGGTTGAAGTAAAAAAGAGAGCGAGGCGTTATAGGAGAAACGTGTGTGTGTGTGTTTCTAATTTATGGTTTAATGATGCGTTTTACCGACGAGTTTTAGTATAGGTTGGCACAATATATTCTCATTCTTGAGACATCTCCATACTGTAAATCAATACTTGAGAATCGGACTTTGTTCACACTTGTTCTCTTTCTCGGCTCCAATTTACAGGAGGACTTTAAATGGGAGTCCGGCATGACTGAGTTTCCGCACCATTTGTCATCCTATGGCGGAGGAATGGGAGACGAAATGCCGGACACGGGCGGACTGAGCCAATTTCCAGCCGCAGCTTGTGCACAACTCGACTTGAAACCCATGTCAATGTCAAATTGCAACTCGCTCTCACGAGCCGGTAAGTCGTTTCGTGGGGAAACATGTGTCTCAAATTTTAAACATTTATACATATACAGGAGAAGGAGGGAGAGAGAAAGAACGGAGAGCATCACATTTTCATTCTTGGTCCAATGGGCTGGAAGGACATTGTCAGATGGTCAAAATTTCACATGGTTTTTCTTTCTCACCGCAGGCTCTTTGCCGTATTGTGTCGGAGGACCCATTGATCCGATGGATGGCATTCCGATGATGACGGATATGCTCGGCGCTCCTTCAATTCACGTGTACTTGAATCAGAGTGCGGGTGAGTGAGGACAAGTATTTTTTATTCACAATAATGCAGTATCGAAAAATGGGAAAAAATACAAATTATGGGTTGAGGCAATTGGTCAAATGTGTAGTGGCCTGGCCGGGGCGCGTGTGGGCGAAGTGACAAAAAACGTGGCCGCTGTAGCAACACTGCCGCTGACTGACTTATATTTGACAGGTGAAGAAAACGCTGGACTGGTGCTGGAGGGACCGAAGGGGAAGCAGAGAAACTTGGGCTGCCCGATGCCTGACAGTAACACATTGCCTCGTTCTGGTGGTTTACAACTGCAAAGTGCAAGTGCTCCAACGCCAACTACAAGTAATCCAGGATACTCGAGCCCCAGTGGAACTGGGACTCTCGTCGGAGTTCTCAAAAGACATTCTACGTCAACCCCGACTTCCACTGTCAAGAAGCGTGTGCAGATACAAGAAATTTCTGTATAGCGTTTCTAGCTCCAGATTCCTATCCCTTTATACTTGCATGTACTCGTCATGTTACAAATTTAAATGTCACTGTCCTCTTCTTGACCGAAGATTGACAACCCGTGTTGTATTTATATTGATAGCAAAACTGTGCTAAATATTAAGTGTTGTTTACCATTAAAGTTACAAACATAGCTAGGCAAATAATTATACATGTAAGTTTTAGGATATCAGAATCAGAAATGAATGCCGATTCCATCCCATTTACTCTATACCCGTGTAGAAATTAGAGAAATCTGTTACTACATAACATTCTGAGAAATTGTTTATGGTAGACTATATTGTTAAGAATTGATCAGTGTGAAATACATACAATGAAAGTCATTTGATAACGGTTCCTATTGTTTGAATACATGAGAAATATGTTGCTCCCTCCTAAAGTAACAACAGGTTTTATTGTTGACCGATGTATGTTTGTATGTAGCTATGCTATAAACTTGAGTAATAAACTGTTTTACCTAAGATTGGCAGATTGAAACTACTTTATTCAAACAAATGTGCCGATTTAGCTGACATTTCTGTGCTAAAAGGAATTCGTTGGCCACGCAAGCTTCACCTTTCTCCCTTCATCCGCTAGCGCCATCTAAAGGTTCCTCCTTTAGACACAAAGACTGACTTGCGGTTCAGTTTACTCACCAGAGGAAGTCGACTTTCTCTTACTTTCTCTCATGGTGTCAGCAGCTTAAATAGCCACTAGATGGCAGTTGTGAGGAACTTTCAAAAGGGAAAGTTTGTTCTGGGGTGGAGATTGTGGTAAGAAGGAAACTGCACCACTCGAGTAGTTTTTGGAAGGACTCCCAAACTACCAGCGTATTATGAAAATAGAGACAGATTTTTCCAGAGCAAAAGTTTGTACAGAAAAGATGAAGGTTTTGGAGTTGATTTTTCCAGTAAAAGAAACTTTTCCATCAAAATCGGCATTTTTGAACTTGGTAGATAGTCGACTATGAAATAAAATTAAAAGAGGGTGTAAAATAACGTGAAGCATATTTTTGGATGACCGTTGAAATATGTAGTAAGATCGGTAGTGCTACATGGAGCATGAAACGGCGGCAAAGTTTGGGGCAAAACTTTTAACTTTTCATCAAAAAATTTGGCATGCGTAAGCAGAAAGTTGTGAGGGAAGAGGACAAAGTCTAGCTTGATTTTGTTATGACAATTATGTAAGCCAGGATTTTTTTAATTACGCCCGGATGAATCTTGCTAGTAGTTATGCTCATTCCATTTGAGTTAGGGAAAATGCAATTATTCAAGCAAGGGAGGAGGCATGTTCTGTTTAACAGAATGAAAAAGTCTTTTTTTGCGAAAGTTTCAGGAGAAAAATAAGTTGTGCGAGCGAAACAAAGATGTATGTGTGTGGGCCTTTTCTACGTTAAACGTATTCAAAGTTTTGAGAAACTCGACTGCACGGGATATGAAGAGGATAGAAATAAAATGACATATTTAAGTCTGTAATAAAAGCATGAAAAGTTGAACTTGCGCCGGTAGTCTTTGCTATAAAAATTCATTCTCGTAGGCTTCGTTCACCACAACTATCCGAGGATCCCACAACTTTACGTTAAGCTCAACTTTATGAGGTCGTCGCAAATCCTATTGAGTATCACCCCGCTGCTGGAAAAGTCGTCGTAAAGAATGCTGTCCTTTTAAGCCAGAGAATATGTAGCACGATATCCACACAAGAACTACAATCCTGTACACTTTCTACTACTTCAAGTAAAGCAAAAGCAAAACTGCAAAACTCGTTCTATTACCACACCAGGCGCTAATGCTACTTGGACTTATCGGAATGTTCTCACGGATTTGTCTTTTAACTCCAATGAAAATGGCTTACTTCTTTCAGGTGAAGACAGTGAATTTGGTCATGAGCACCAAAGGAATGATTTACAGCTCCAAGTAAAAAAGCTACTTGAAATTAAACCTGAGACAGTTGATATAGACACTTTATTTTTGTGGGAAGGTGAGGTGTGAATTGGCCATTTTTACACGCTAACATATTGCAAGAAGGCATGAGGAGTGAAATTGTGGATGGAGGCCGCCTTGAGAAAGCAATTGGGGAAATTGCCTTAACAGCTCCCGCTTGTCCAATAGCTCATCAAGGATATCTCTCTCCTGAAAAGATTTTATTGGTCCTTGTAATAATTAAAGACAAGAGTTATGGCTTTTTTCTTTGTCGGAAAATACATATGCTCAAGGTGAGAACTCGCCGCCGCCAGAGTAAACATTAAAAGTTAGCCGGCTTTAAAAAACCAAGGAGCTCACGGCAAAAGTCGCTCTCAGTTACAGTTACAAGGAAGAAAAGACTGGAAATGGAAAGGCCGAGAGCGCGGATACTGGAATCCGCGAGGATGGGCCCAGGCCAAGTAGCGAGCTCCGCAATGCTGTCCCAAGTACGGCGGCCATTCCTCGGCTGGTTTGGCACAAGACGGAATTCCGCAGCTGCATTCAAAGTTGTTGTGTTCTTCAGGCTCCACTTCCGTTTGGAAGCGTCGCCAGTCACGGAACTTTTGGTAATTTGATGTTTGACCCCTGTCGATTTGGAAAGTTGTTATTCTACAAGTAATCGCCAACTTTGTCTAAATTTTTCAGCATTTCTCTTACTGAGCCCACGTATCGAAAAATTTCGGAAGCTTCCAAACACAGTAATGTCGTGGCGAGTGTCCCAAGTAAGTCGGAACACAGGGTGGGCAGCCTCTCGGGTAAGGACAGCACAATTCGCATTTTTTAGGACGACACGACACTTTTGAATAGACTCGAATGTCGTCTTTTGCACAAGAAGGCTTCATGAACCGAATTCTGTTGTTTGGATCGTAGAGCCTGCGAACATCCGTGACGGCGGCATCTTGAACTTTGTGGCAACTTGTGCAGGACATGCTGAACTGGTAATTTGGAGAAACTCAAGTTCTCGAATGGGCAGAAACAAAGAAAACAAGGTATGTAATAGCCCACGGTTCTTTGGTCTAAAATAGAATTAAGAGAAATTTAATCAACTGGCGGCGGGGCTTGTTAGCGTTGCTAATGGTGAAGAGAGAGATACTTGTTGGCGGCTTTCAAATTGATAAGAACTGCGGCTGAATCTGTTGATATACTTAGGACGCCCGTGGGTAATTTGGACTGATGAGGGGGTTTGTTGAAATGAAAAGGACGCTCAGAAAAATATGCTTCTACTCATGTGAATGTGAGGGAGGAAACGTGTGTGTATGTGGGTGGGGGATGTATGGAATCTGTCGAGTTTTTGTCACAACAAGTTTTATATATGTGGTGAGCGCGAAGCAAAGACTTGTCCGATCTACCGGCTACATAAGAAGATTGAGTCAATCCAGCGTAATTCCTTTGATTCTGGCAGGACAAAGTGCGGTTGTTGAGGACGACAGGGAATCAATGGCGGCCAAGGAACAAGAGCAAGAAAGCCAAGAAAAATAGAGGCTCACATGTTATCTGTGCACTTAAAGAGCATGTAGGAGTCGAGGGATAATTGTATAGTAAAGTCGTCCATTTGACGGAAACTTTTGTATAAAAACAGATAGGAAATAAGGTAGCAATAAAAGGCAATGTTCTGTATGTGTGTTTGACCGAAATGGTGGCGGGCGGGTATAGCTTTGGAGCGGCAGTTCTCCGATTCGCAGAATTTTCTTGCTCAGATTCCTTCCTTCTCAAGCCCACTCCGTTTATAAAGGCTGGCGACGAGAGAAAGGGAAACTGAGCGCGACTTTCACGAGGCAGGAAGGAGAGATTGAAGCATAAGAAGAAGGCACGTCGCCTCTGCAGCCTTCATTCTCATCTGTCTCTCGAGCGAGTGAAAAGGTAGCGAGTTGGGCGGGTGAAAGCGTGCGTTTTGTGCTCAGTCACAGTGGTGTCGGCGTTAACTACTTTGCGGCAACCTCAAACGCAAATCAATGAAGGCAGCTTGTAAAAAAGACTGACAGTTCTCTTTGATCATAGTCGGCAAAAAAGGCGGGTAGAAGGGGCTAATTATTATCAATCGTGTGTGGCGGAGCTGTTGCGAGTTTGGTGCCGCAAGGCTGTGGATGGATCAGTATAATTAACTGTAATCATCAGTTTAGCGGACAAGTGTAGAACCGTTGCAAAAAGTACACGTGTTAGGACAAGCGTAGAATTAATTGGAGCCAAGTACAGGATTCGTGTTAGTGTCGGAGTGAGGGACAGCCTACATGTTGCCACATGCATCTTGTTCACGAAACTTTGGTGTTGGAGTCTGGAGCAGTTATCGAGGTGAGTGAGCATCTAAAGATTTATTTTGCTTGTATAACTTGTATAATTTCCTTGTCGCTGGCAACACCTGTATCAATCACGCTCCGCGAATCATCAAAAGTCAACGCGGTTCGCGAATATGTCAAGCGACGTCCCGATACGTGGTTGGGGACGCTTGGAAAAACACAAATCTGCAAGCAGGGAAGCGGAATGAAGCGGCTTTTGGGGTACGTTGGGTACGAGACTTTTGCGACCCCTGAGAGCTAATGCATGCGTTGTGAGAAGCAAAAGAAGGAGTTTGCTTGTTGCCGAAAGAGTTGAGGTAAACAAAGCGGATAGTTTACGGCAACTTTGAATTCTCACTGATATTTGTGAGGGAATAAAACTGCAGGAGGTAACCGTGTAAAGATGTCAGGAGCTCCGCGGTAAATCAAAGCTAATTTTTGGATGAACGGGGGTAAAATTCCAGGGAGAAAGTTGCCGCTCCAACTTTGCCAACTCTTGAAAATGTTTCTTCTCTGTTAGTAATGTTGTTGAAAATTAATGGATCCGCTCCTACGAGGAACTGTTATTCTTTGATTAATTCACTTTGTGTCTACATAAGCTCAGTGTTCCCTTCTACAGCTGTACAGCCTTTTCCCTCACTCAACAACATTTCGGCAAGGTACACTTGACTTTTACCAAGTTTTTCCACATCTACTCTCCTTAAGAGCTTTTTACCTAAACAATAATCGCGGAGGTAGAAAGGCAGCTTTCTTTTGTCGCAAAGTCGATTCAAATTATGATGTGCACGCTTTTGGCTTCATGAGGTACTTGCTCACGTACCTCTTGTCCCACTTCTGTCTCCAGCCTACAACAACCTGAATCTGGCCCAAAAAACTCTACGCACAGTTGGGTATTATATACGAGTGCATCTTGAGTCATGCCAAACTGATTATTTCCAGGCCGACTCGTTCATGAATATGTTGATTGCATCAACTTCATGTCCTACATCACATCCTTCAACTCCTGTCGACGACTTTGATGACTGAGTTTTCAGCAAAGCTTTCTCTGGTACGAGCCCTCCGTCGCAGAATTGCTATTGCACAGTGCACTCGTCAAATGCTTAAGCACTCGAATCACGCTCAAATAGTGAGGGAACGTTTTTGGGAAAAATGACAAACTGGATTGCAGAGAAAGTCTTTGTAAATCGGGTGGGTATAGAAAGGAGTGGGTAAATATACGGGTGCTTTACAGAGCTTGAACTCGTCCGGGGAGAAAAACATTGTTGTTCAATTTGCGAAATGGCGTGAATCATTGAGTTGCGGAATTTGGAGCGGGCGTATTATACACACGGATGGAGAGGAGAAGAAAAAGGTCCAAGAATTTCATATTCTCACAGAGAAACTGGCTGAATAATGGCGCTTGACTGTAGGAAAAATGGGAGCGGCATCGAAGACGTTCGACGAGGAGGAGATGTGTCAAATAAGGTGGAAGTAAGCCGCGTGGAGTTGAAGCTCCGAGATAAGAATGCCGGTACATCCAACAAACAACTTTGATGTCTTGGAGTTGGAAATTTTTTGGGGTTACAGAGAAGAAGGATGAGTTGCTGCTGTTGCTGAATATTTTTGACAGAGGCTATGTTTCGGAGAAATGCTTTGAATCCATCGAACCTTCTTTTGGTTCATCTCTGCTCCCTGGTGCTGTGAGTCTGTAATCGAATTTGTGGGCTGGTCGACTGGAGGAGGCAGACAAGGGAAGGCTAACAACATCAATTTAGGTTTGGCCGCTGCACTTTTGCAGAAATTTCAATCAAAATATGAAACCGTATGTATAAGAAAGGAGGTTGATGAAAAAGGAAGTTAAATGAAAAACAAGTGGCCCGAGGCTGTGCTGTAGTCTGGAAGATAAATAGTGAAATCAGTGGCAAAAATACCAGGAGCTGTACATGGGGAGGTTGAGCGTAATGGAGGGACTGAGGGACAGGTAGCAAAAGATGGCAAGGAGGGTGTGCATGATTCATGGAAGAATGGCGAAAGTTTAGGTGGAATCCTCTTGAATTTTGCATGGCGTAACCTCTGTACTTGACGTGAATTCGGTGGTGAAAGGAGTAACGGGGGCTAATGATGTTGTTCCGCCGTCGACGCTTCTTTCCTCATCCAAAGCGCCGCTTCCACGACGCTGGCCAACGCTTTGAGCAGGAAATGTGTAAATAAACAACTTGCCCGCATTCACCACCCAAAGCATTGCAGCTTATTTAACGAGACAACCGCCAAAATCTTTAGCCAGCCAGCATCCAGCTTGAATGACTAAAGAGGAAACTGGGTTGACTCAACTCAACTTTGTGTTCCCTTCCTTCTATAATACGGGCTCCTGAACCAGATGAGCTCGCTGATATAATCGCAAGTAATTTCGCAATGCTCAACTCACAGCTGAACCTGCGTCATCGGCACTCGATTTTCTTATCTTCCTTTATGTTTCTCCAGGGGTCTCGCTCTTTAGATAGTGAGAATAAAAAAAGCTGTAAACTGCAACAAACTCGTTACTTTTTTACGGGGACTTGAGAAGTCGTGATTATGTAGCCTAAATGAAGTCAAGTTGCTGATGATGATTTTGCAGAGTTGCGAAATTTGTAAATATGCACGGACAAAGAAAGGGAATTCGCAAACCACCAAAATTCACAGCTATACATGTGTGAACTGAAGGTACTTGTTTAGTCCCGCAATGGACTTGAAATTTTACAGGCTCCTCGCACGGAATCTTGCTCTTTTGAAACCAGCCGAAGAAAGGAAGGTTAGAAGGATGAATTATGAGCGAATTTTGGTGTGCACCATACAGGCCTAGCCTGGAGTGAAAGAAACGTTTTTGATCATTCTTGAACACGTGGAAAGCTTGCTTTTCTTGGTGGGAAGAGAAAGGGCTAAAGCAGAATCTTTATTTGAGGGATATTCAGGTAGAGTTGAAGGAGAGGTAAATTGGGGCATTGAATTCATGAGCAAGTCTATTGTGTATGTACATGTGCATTTGTTCCTTGAGCGGGTTCCTTGGTGTGGTGAGGCATTAAGAAGAGCGCTTTAAAATAATGAGGTAATCCTAATGGAAGGTGAGCTTGGCGTTGGGGTAGTTTTAGCTACAAAATATTGCATGACTTATTCATCACAGGAGGAAAGTTATATACTGCCGTGGCTGAATGCGAACCACAACAATTCGTGGAGAAAGCTCTCCTCGACTATATACTACTCCTGCTAACTGACGGAATGTAAGTAGTAAAAGGAGCGGGAATCAATTCCCAATGGTGTGAACTGGTTCTTGCAGAATTTGGGCAAAGTCGGCGGCGAGTTGTCTGTGTGGGAGGCAAGGGAAGTTGCCGTGTGGTACAGCGGCGAGGGCGGCGGATGCCTTTGGATCTCGTAACTGTGGTCGCGCTTTTACTACATTTAATATTGGGATACACATTAGAAGGCGGAGAGAAACTTTTCTCTCTGGGGACTGACTAGGCGGCGATGTGTCTTGTTGAAAGTTGTAGTAAGGAGGCGCAAAGGAGGAAGTGGAGCAGGAATATCTACCTGGTGGATTCCGACAATAAATACCTGAGAATGCGGTGAGAAAAGATTAGCTGGCGAGTCGGAATTTACATGCGGCCCTATTAGTGATTCTATGGGAGTGAAGTAGTTTGTGTCAGTAAATAAATGTTAGTGGGCCAGGCTGAAGGATGGGAGAAAGTTGAAAGGCATTCAAAATAGTGACGGCTCCATCCAAAGACTTCAAAAGAAGTAAGTAACAACAAGGAGAAGAAGAAGAAGCAAAATTGTGTGGCATTCATGTGTGTAATGGTGAGAACTTTTTTTTATTCCTGATCAGACGGGGAGACTAAAAAGTGTTTGGTTTATACATATGGCGGGCGGGGATGAAGGGAGACTCGGCGATTCTTCGAGGTGTGGATCGCTTTAAGAGGCTCATCATTGTCAGACGGCCTCCTTCATGTATTCTTAATGCTACTCCCATCTTGCATTGTTCAGCTGCTCGTAAACAATAATGGCAGTATATTTATTGCTGCTTCTCTGAGCGGAGGAACAATGCCTTCTTAACATGTGTGCATTTCCACTTGCTCTATTGGAAGCTATTTTTGAAGGACTCATGTTATATGCGAGCATGCATGATTTTTCAACGTGATGCTTTGATACCAGTCAAATTGTATAAGGCTTAAACTCGATCTTCTTGAACTGAGCTGCGGCTGCAGATAGATACCGTGTGGAAGCCATGGGCGAACGGATTTTTCTCGAGAAACGTTTCCATAGAGTTTGTATAAGGCTTTGGATGAAATCGGATTAGAAACAAGATATTTCGCAAGCCATGTACATGTTGGTTGATACTTGGAGTGGAGTCTCGATATGGACAAGTCAGTCAGTAAGTCAATGGAGGATCCTTTGTTGGTTATTAGGTTTCAGTCGATAACTGGACTTGTTATATGGAAAGTTGTTGCGAGGAGTAAGGAAGCAACGGAGGATCGGTGGTGCAAGTAAGTGTTGGGTGGGGAGAAGACTAGGACAAGTTGAAAGTGGCTCACCTTGTATATATTTTGTAGTAAAACGGTTTGTGCCGGTAAGATAAGTCCCGAAGCTGGATGAAGAAATCTACATGGAAAGGAGATAAAGGAGCTTAAGAGATTTGGCCATAAGTAATGCATGCACATGGAAAGAGTGGAATTGTGAGTTGTAGGACAGAGGAGAAAGTTGTCTTGTGGTGGGGCGGGGAAGGCATAAAAAGTGGTGCATGGCTTGGGGACGTTTTGTGCTTCGTCCTTCTCCCCGCGGCCAAAGACATGTGGAAGGCTTGAGTGGGGCAATTGGCGCGAGATTTGTAGCGGTGGAAGCGTCGTGGGATTGCGACAGACAGACGACGTGTGATTCTCCATGCAGGGCGAGCAAGGACGACAAGAGGAACAACAACAACAACAAAGTTGATGACGAGATTCAAATCGAGGCAAAGAGCGGAGAAAATGGCAAAACTCTATCTATGTGAAGAGGAGGACTGGTTGAGTGGGTAATGGGACTGGAGAAAGTCAAGCGGGTCTAAAAGCGATAGCGGCTACTGATAGGGGAAGGAAGCCAGTGACTGACTGACTGAGCTGCTCCTGCATGCTCCTCTTCGTTGGTTTTGCTAAAGTGGCTGGCTCAAGTTCGATTGGAATCCTTTAAAAGAGTAGTGAGTGGAGTGCATGGATGGTGTTAAGCTGGTTTCGGGGGAAGCTTTTAGGCTTTTGAAGGATGGTGAATAAAGGAGGCGGCTGAATGATGCGAGTGTCCTCCTTGGGCTTCCTGCCTCGATTTGATAGATACATGTGTGACAATGAAACAAAATATCGTATAACAAGAAGTGATCGGAATCCGTGCCGAATTCAGCTCATCCGCTCCCTCCAACACTGTGAGCTTCTTCTCCCTCCGACGCTTTCAAGTCAGCCAAGATGAATGTGCAAGTCGAAGGGAAACTGAAGGGTTGAAGGAGCAAAACTGTGAAGGCGGAGGGAAAATACATTTTATCACAGGCCACACTACGAAGCGCTATGCATATGCAAGTCGGGGAAGACATGCGAACAATTGTTGGTTGTTTCAATGGGTATTTGAATAAAGAGACGAGGGATTTGGGTAGTCTTGTATTTTTGTGAAATAAAAGAAAGAGAAAGCTACATACAGAGAACTTGTGGGAACAAGTGCAAGGAGAAAGAAGAAGAACAAGAAAGCATATATATGTAATGGGATGCAGAAGCGGAATGGCATCGAGATGTGGGATAACATGTGGAGAATCGGGATGATCTACAGGCTTTACTTTAATACACAGACACATTTCATGTACATTACCCTCGACGAAAAGCTGTGAGAGGAGTCGGAGCTCGCCGCTTCCCGCCCAAGACTTCCAAAGACACTGCACAAGATGCGCTCTGACATGTTTATATTCACCCAAAACAAGCGCTGGAACTTGTACACATACATTGCTGAGCTCTAGCGACCGTCACATAACTTGCGATCATACCAAGAACACAAAGCGTCATATATAACGAAAGATGGGCCCCAGCTTTAGAGACAAATTATGTGATTTTTGGAATTTCCGAGAGACTTTCTCTTTTTGGAAATCCTTTGCGATGGTGTGTGTGTGGGCGGATTCGCGGAGGCTTTTTTTACTTTTCCAATTTGGTCTGCTTTCATATAGTTATTATGCAAAGCGCGTGGGTCGTTGATGACAGTTGCCGGATGGGTCAGTTAAGAACATTTCCGGCACTTCCAGCTGTGCCCGTACAAAAGTTGGATGATGGCGTATAAAAAAGAATGTCTCGAACCCGATTTTTATGGGGAGGAAAGATGTGTAATAATACGGGCGGCGGGCTGGTAGAGGCTTTGGAAGCAGGAAGAGGAGCTTTATAGTTGGAGGAGAGGAAATGTAAAGAGGTGTGTATAGTTGGAGGAAGGGAGTAAAAAGTCGGATCAAGTAAATATTCTTGTGGGTTTCTGTTATTCGGTGGTGATATTATATTCAAAAGATCCATTTAACGGGCACATTTCGCCAATAATTCTTGCACGACTCTCAGCATGGATGAAAAGGAGAGGAAATGTTCTCGGCGGTGTCGCGAGATTGGAAGAGTTCCATACTTTTTTCATTTCGGCTGACGCAAACACAGTTCCATGGTCGAGCAGATGCGTCTTGACACGCTTTCTTATTGGATCCTTCAGGTGACAGTTTTATCTCCGTTAAATTTGAATTGATCGATGGGCTTTGCATAACAAAGATTCCTGAATGCGTATAGAGTGAGAATATCTATTGAGTCGAGACAGAAAAAGCCAGGTTTTGGATACTTGAATCGGATACTCTCCTCATAGTATCCCACATGTGGTATTTGCTCGCCGGCTTTTTTGCTGACATTCAGTTTTATTCTACTGTCAGCGAGCCCTCTTGTACTTTATGGCGCTAAAAGCTCATTCTTGTGTTTCTCAATTTCGTCTACGTGAGATCAAATACATGCATGTATTCGCAACAAACACAAGAAGAGGATGAGATTCTCTCGCATGTCTCAAGCAGGAGGACTCGACACCAAAAGATTTGGAGTGACAGGATCAAGATTACTTCACAATTTTACGGCATGGATATATCAAGGCAGGTTGAATTGGAGGCGCGCTCAACTCGAGGCCAGAATACATAAGGGGTTAAACTATCTACATGGAGAAAAGTCAAGGGACATACTCAAGAGGGACAGAAAAGAAGGGAGGCCGTAGACGAGAAAAGTATAACTTGATATATAAAAATTGTATATCAAGCTTTTCTACTAGCATAAAGATAACAAGACAAAATCAAGTCTGCTTTGTATCATCTCATTCAGTTTGGCCATTCTCGTGAATTGGGATTCACGGAAATCGTTCACAAAGTTGCCATATGGGAAGGGAGAAAGCATGATTTCTGGGCGTATGCGTGCATAAACAAGGCAATGATGAAATTGCCTTGCCGCTCTTTTCTGATAATAGCCTGCCTGTCTACTTGCTGGAGAAAGTTGAGTGGCGGAATTTAAAAGAACGCCAGAGAAGCTCGTAATATATGTGGAACTTGGGAGATTTCTGCTCATATGCTATCGAAAAGTTATGTATTTAGGCAGGAATCAAGGTGAATCTGATTGCTGATACAAGTTGCGCAGACCTTGTGTGGGAGAATATCATTTTATTTACCTGACATTACTCGTGACACATTGGCTCACAACTCGTCCGATTTTGACGGTAAGAGCCGCAACGAGGTTGTTTGTTAGTTTTGTGACTAAACTGTGCTTGGAACTACGTGATTTTTGTGAAAGGAGAAGAAGCAGATCATTTTTTCCGCATACGTGGATAGATTGAAATGGCTTTTGTTAGCAGAGCGGAAGAAGAAATTTGTGAAGAAATCCAAGCAAGTAGAAAACACAAATCTGCATCAGTCACCATTTTTCTTCTTTCAACTTTTCGTCTTTTTGTACTACAATCGACACTAACGTAGTGTCCGCGGAATGGCCACTGAAAGGAAGAGTCTGACCATTACATGCTTCTTGCGTTACTTGTAGATTCTTGTGATGGTCGGCTGCTACAGTAGTAAAGCCTTGCGAAGGAACTTTGGGAATCACTCTGTACGCAATTGGTCTACTTTTTTCTCGTTCCTTGTGTTCGTTACATATCTCTTGTACGTGTGTTCCATACGGAGCATCCTGGGACCCAGTTTCTATAGCCTTTCCAAAGTTTTCAGAAAAGGCGAGCGAATTCATTTTTAGCACTTGGAGAGGGACGTAGATTGGGGGAAAATCTGCGGATATGAGGAAACTTGGTTTCATCATTTTAATCGCCATTTCTTTTAATTTCATCCTCCAGCAATTTTCTACGCCATTAGCTGCTTCATCAATCGAAAAGTGTAATCACAGTGTCTCTACAAGTCTGACCCAGAATAAAAAAATCCGACTAATTTATTCACGTAATGCGATCCTACTTGATAGTCGCCCGACTTAATTGCACCTGTTCACACTAAGAGATGCTTCTTTTTTCTTGCGCGTTATGTTTTATGCAGTTATGTATGGTTTTGCTTTGGGCGTGTTCGGTGGCCAAGTTGAAAGTTGTGTAATGCGCGGGATGCCGGAAGGAAGAAGAGGTGAAAATATACACATATGTGAGGCTGGAAAGCGTCTTGCAATTTGTTGTGAGGGTATTTGTAAAGGTGGTTATATTGGTACTTTATAACGATGATAGGAGAGGAGCAGCGAGTCGGAAAATGTAATAATCTTATTGTTAGTTTCACTCCCCGGCACGAACTCTTGTGTCCTACGTATATACCTTGTACTCGTGGAGCATGTACGCGATTGCTACCTGCGAGTCCTCTGAGCCCGAGGCCTCTTGTCAGCTTGTTTGTGAGCAATAACTTTTTACAACACGAGCTTTATACTTCCTTCCTGTCGCACTCGAGTCGAGCTCCGAAAATAAAATAGTCCAATTTCAGCAACATCACACCTTGTTAAATTCTCACAAGACGGAATGATTCCTCTCCCTTTCCGCCTGCCTCCCTCCATGACCTGTAATACGAAACTTGTTACGAGCTTTGTAGCCCCAGTAATGTGCTACCTGTCTTTTAAGGACCAACAAGTCCGACAGGCTCCGAGGCTATGCACTGACGACATGGGCAGAAGCATATAGTACATTTCAAAGTACCTCAAATCGAAACAAGAGCACAGGACAACTGGCTCCGAAGGAGGGAAAGAGAGAAAGTTTTGTTGTCGGCATGAAATTGTGAGTGAATTCACAATACGTCCTCACGATAACGTCCGTCTAAAGGAAGCATATTGTTGAACACATGCTGCGAAGTTTGTTCGGGGCATAAATCACATGTTAAGAGAGGCGCGTCTTGTATTTTCATTAAATATGGATACGACATTTGGAGGAAGGCGTCCGATGAGCTCTACAACCTAATGAAGAATGACAGAGACGCGGGTTTTTATTACGCTCCTAGTCCTCGTGTCAGGATCCTTTCCGAGAAAGTGCAACTGGCACCGCCAGCCTTTTGCATCATTGTATCCTGTAATCTTATTAGGCGCGATGATGCAAGACGGGATTTTTCTAAACTGCTCCATCTGATGACTATTTAAGTCAGCATGACAAATTTTGTTGCCATTTTGTCACCACGTCGAGAGCAAGAGTTATTGTGGGTGGTGGAATGAGGTTCCCGTCCCGGACGAAGGAGCGAATTTTTTACGGATATTGTCGTCCTTGGCGACCAATGGATCTGACAACGTCCCACATTTATTTTTGAAAAACGAAAGAAAAATGTCGGAATTTTTATGTGGATACAGTAAAACAATTTAAAGTTTTTTTACAGTATTTTGGAATGCGTGACAAGCTTGTTAAGTTGGAGTAACGTAAAAAGACATGATTTTGCCGTTACTGGCCTTGTTGCTTTCAATAAACTTTGTGAGATAAAAGTTGGTGTATGGTATGGAAAGTTTACATTGTAAACAAGGCGAGGGATGAGGTCGGGTGGGATGCTGGTTGTGCACAAATATTGTGAAAGTATACGTCTGTCAGTTTGATATGTTTGTCTGGTGTGTTGATACATGAAACAAGTTGGTGAAAGAGTGGGCTTATACGACGAGGGAAATTAAAGCGGTTTTTGCAGTAGACAAAAGGAGGAGTCACGTTTCAAGTAGCAGGGAACGTGGAGGATCAAGAGATATGCCTTACTTACTCCCTTTGTTGCAGTGGGCAAAGTTGAGGAAATAGGCAAAGAGCCAGATTCCCTCACAAATGTTTGGAAAGACTTGCATGAAGCTTTTCAAGTATCTTGTACTGGTTGTATTGATTGAGGCTTAGCTTCCGTACACACACATGCATTGCTCACTTGGCCAGTAGAAGAGAAAAGTGTTTGGTTGGCTGGCTGACTGTGGAAGCGGTTGGTGAAAGTGGTCGGCGGGATGGTGTAATGGCGGTAAAAAGAAAAGTTTTGCTCCGATTGGGATGCGGAGAGAATTGGACGGTGGCGGAGGGCCATGTCGTTGCTGCTAATGTAGAAAATTGAATCAGGATCGACTTGGAAGTCATTATTTGTGAAAAGGATAACAG
>JAQGBJ010002373.1:0-16800 GCA_034698345.1 Sphaeridia pumilis
CGTTGGGAACAACTTGAACGACCTGACACTTCAGCCGTGGCTGGACCATGCAATTCATCTGAATTCAGATTCAGACCAGAGCCAAGTTATATATCACGACCTGAATATTCTCGGAGACTTGATTTGCGAGGAAGAAGTTTCCATTTCGAAGTTGAACGGAATCGCTCCTACCAAGTACTTTGAAAAGGTAATTGTAATTTTTTATGCATTGATAAAGGGCTTTGCTTAATATATTTTTGAATTTAAAGTTGGCGAATCTCAACGCTGATGAACACATCCTGGACACAAAGACCTTTAGAGGGCAAGTCATTTACGAGGATGATCTTCAATGCGACAGACTGAGTAAAATTCATCTGAGAAGCTTGGCAAACGAGTACGTTTCAAAAACCAAGGACCAGGAACTTACTGGGACTGTGAGAACGGAGAGGCTGATTGTCGATTCTGAAGTCTTTGATCAAGTCTGTTTCCCGGGTGCTCCAAGAGGGCGATCTTTGGGCGACCAAGACACTTCGGGATCTCGAACCATTGTTCATGAGGTACATATGAAGAACTGTTGATTTTGAAAAAAAACAAGGCTAAAACGCCCCATTCTGGTTTGTTTCAGGAGCCCCATTCTCTGCCTCTGAGGCTTAAAAAACTGGACTGCGGAGACGTTAGTTGGGAATCGGATAACTTCGAACACGATAGTTTGCATAGGCTTTTGAAGTCTGCAGTTGTAAAGTCTGCGGCTTCTCAAACAGTGGTTGGTATGACGGAATTCGCTGGAGATATCGAAATCGTGGACTTTCAGTCAGCTAACTGGGTTAGCGAAGTCGACTTCAGCGAGATCGCCAAAGATGGCGTGAGGACTGGCGTCGAAGATGGGAAACCGATTGTACGTAATGATGATTAATATATTTGGAAGTATTGTTATGTTTGCTTATGCATTTGCTATGCTTTGGTTTCAGGTCTTTAGTGGAAACTACAACCTCGACGAAATTACCGTAGGCCCACAAGTGGACACAATTCAAGTTACTCAGTTCGACACTCGAACTATTAATTCCTACTCACTTGAGGAAATAGACGAGAAACTTGTGAAAAGAGATGAAGTGATGCCCATCAGAGGCCGCAAGACCCTTGGGAAATCTTTGAAGTCAAATGGTGTTTACGCTGAGCAAATCAACGGATGTAACGTTAACGAAGTTCTGACTACAAGTGGCCAGGTTGAGGCTTCGAGTGTCAATTTGGAGCTGGTAGAGGGAGCTGTTGGCAATTTTGAGTTTGAAACCCTCAACTTGTTTGATTGGAAGGCTTTTAAGAGAGATTTGGTACTCAATGGAAGTGATCAGACCATTGGAGGGAATTGGACCTTCATTGACGGTCTCCATGTTGAGGGTGAGTTGAATTGTTGACTTCAAAGAGGGAGAATATGTACAGTTGACGTCAATGTCAGTATCAATTACAGATTTCACCGCTGAACAAGTGAATGATGTAGCCCTGAACTCAACAATCAAAGGAATTTCCAACATAACTCAGGACATTCACGGGAAGAAGGAGTTTGCGGGTCTCACGGTTTTGGGCAATATTCAAGCGTCTACTATCAACAACCATGACATTGAGAAAATAGCAGAGCAAGTCGTATGCAAGGACGCTGATCACAAGTTCGAAGCTCCGGTGGCCTTGGGAGAGAAGGCGACGTTCAAGAGTCTGGACGCTGGTACCTTGAATGGGCGAAATGTGAGCGAAGTTGTTGAGGCCTTCAGCAGTCACGAGAAAGCTGTGACTGCTGAGATGGAATTGGCTCCTGAAAAGGTCAAGGTTGCAACAAGAGCATTGGAGATTTTGAAGTCTGAAGTCGCGAGTGCTGCTCGGGGGCCTTTGTACCTCGAGTCGAACTTCTACTTCCATAACCGGCGAGCTGCAGAAGTGAGAACCACGGCTGTTGAAAGTGGATACGAGCTGGCCTTCTTTGAGTACCGAAAGGTTGATCAGAATCAATGTGGGTTGCCCAATGGATGCTTTAGTCCACGATCTTCTTTGGGCGTTTTTAGAGCTGGCGGCGAGGATGGCGTTAGACTGCAGAGTCTGAAGTGTCAGAGGCAGTTCAGCTTGAAGCTTGGCGGTGGGCTTAAAGCTGATCTTTTTAGTGAAGCCACTACGTACAATTCAACGTAAGTTGGGAAGGCTTCTTCTTCAGAAAATCAATGGGTATTTCATATGCTGACTCTGATGTGGTTTCAGATGCGTTTCCCGTATGGACAAACCAGCTTCTTTGAAGATTGAAGACAGCGGATCTGAAGTTGAAGTGGACTTTGTGGATCCTGGGACTGTAATGGACGTCAAGAGTTTCTTCTTCGAAGGTCGAAATTACATTGTCCTTGTTCGAACGGGTCATGATGAGGCTGTTGGTACGTCTTAGAAGACTTTTATTGGAGTTGTGATTGTAGGACTTCAGGATTTTGGATAATGAATACATGTTTCGAATTTTAGGTATCTACCACGAGCTGGCGGTTTACAAATTGGATCTCTTACGACCCCGAGCCCTGGAAATGGTCCAAGTCATTCCATTACGAACAGCGTCCAAGTTTGACCTCGACTTCGTTTCCGACAACTGGTTCTTGGCAATCGGTCCTTCGTGGGAATCCTTCGGCTCTTCGGGCGCCCACATCGACTTGGCAGAAGTTTCCGACCATGTTCAAGAGACACTGTCTGAAATCCACGTATGGTCCAGTGGCGACTCGCAGTTTATCAACTTGCGCGACGTTCCTACTGGGAAAGTGACGGACTTTGAATTCGTTACTGTTAACAGAGGCCTTCAGTGTGAAAAGTCATTCTTGTTCGTGGGACACACTGGGAACTTGGTGGATGTGCTTGTTTATGATGCAGACTTTGGAAACTTTCTTCAGTACCAGACGCTGTCTGTGGAGGCTCCTGTTGTAACTTCGGTTGAGAAGTTTGAAGTTGTTTCGGAGGCGTACGTTGTGATTGGGACTTCGGATGGACTGTTGGTCTATGACTATAGATGCGTTGAGGTGGGTTTTGTGAATAGTTATGAATATGGTTAAGAATATTCGCATTGTATTAATTCGTATTCTTTACAGGGATTCAAACTCTACATGCCGCCTGTTCCAATCGAAGGCGTTAATGGGCTCAGCACAATGGTTTTTCCCGACGGTCTCAAACTGGCGATAGCGTCTACTTGGTCCATGATTGCTGATGTTGTTAGTTTGTAAAGTATTGTTGAAAAACGCTTTTTAATGTTATTAATGTGTTTAGTGTTTAGTATAATTGTTGTTTCTTTGGTCTGTTGAAATATATATCATATTTTAAGGATTAAAATTAATGTTACGGCAAAAAGATTGATTGAACTTTGATATTCATTCGAAAAACACGCTTTCGTGAGATTCGAGATTATAGATTAGATTGGATTGATGATCGCATTTCGACTGGTTCATCAGGCCACAAATATTTGTGGATAGAATTGGCTATTTCGCTATCATGTAATCGAAATTGCGGTTTAAGTTGTGTGCATTTAATCTTCGTTTAAAGCTGAAACCAACGAATTATCTTCACATTTCCTTTTAGTTGATTTTAGTTCGAGCTCACGGGACCGCAAAAATGTTCAAGTCTTGGCTTCTACTGGAACGGCTACGCCGCCAAGCGGCCAAGCCGCGCTTGGCCCTCAAGCGGCTTGCCGCTGAACTAAAGTGCACAGAGAACAGCGCCATTTTCTACCTGTTAACAAAGTACTGCCTGCCTTTTTTTCACTACCACCCGCAAGATGGCCTCGTCTACCACGTGACTTGGAAGCACCACGTCCTGTACGCTCCCATTTACTTTCGAGTCATTCAATATATCGTCTTCTCAGTGTTTGTTTGCAATTGGAAAGACTCAGGCGGGATTCAGATTTACAGGCAAAGTTTTGCAATTTTCTTTTCATCTTTTGGGGTTTTATTCTTTGTGGTTCTTCACACTATTTTTTGGAGGCGCCGAGAATCTCAGTCCCTTTTCAATGTTGTTGTCGACTACGACAAAAGGCTCAAGGGTTTGGAGTCAACTGGTTTGAAGGCTTGTTCGTTTTTTAAACCGCCTCAACGAGCAATTAGAAAGCTCCAAATGTTTGCAGCATTCATGGCTGTGTTAGTAACTGTTTCCGCCCCCTGTCAAATTTTGATTACAATCCTCGACCCCAGGACGGCGCTTTCGCCCTTCGACAGTCAACTGGGCAAGGAAAACCCGAAGCGCGGTTGGTGGATATTGGCCGAATCGGCTCTGGGCGGGCCGACAGTGGTATTTGTTGAATTGACGATGAGCCAGTTGGCAGTGCCGTGGCTGCTCTTCTCTGTTGGTTTCAGAACTTTGTTGACAAGGATCAGGTACTTTAATCATAGTATCATACAAAAATCGTATTTAAGCTTCCATGCAGTTCATTACAACTTTTTTTAAATTATAGCGCGCTTCTATCGTCAGATCAAAAGCCTTCGTTCGAAAAGATGGATCTGCTCGCCAACCATTATGTTGCATTATGGCGAATTTTGACAGTCTTCAACGAAACAATGAATCCTTGCTTCATTGCCGTTTGGAGGACGGCAATTGTCGCTTCCTTGGTTCCTGCGAATCTCCTTCTGTATCGATGGTATTTGGGCTCCAGCGAAGTCCGTGACGTCAATCCGCTCGTTATAGTCTTTTTAGCAGTCATGTGGATTTTAATGCTGGCATTTGGCCTGTGGTCTTTCAATTACATGGGCAGCTTTAGAATTCAATCGAATGATATTATGAAAGCGATGAATTATTACTGTTTGCAAAGGCTGATTGAATCCAATTGTGATCCTGAAGTTCGCAATCAGGTTGCGGGTTTGCGCAGGAGGATTCGATCGCTGAGGGAAATTTGCTTCGAGTCATCAACGTTTGGCAAGATTAGTGCCATGGCGGATATTCGGATTTTGGAGGAAATCACCGATTATACAACTTCAGGGCTTTTGACTACGGGTTAAGTTATAGGACTTGCTGCAAAGTGTTGAATTATTGTTGTTTGTTAAATGATGTTATGGACTTATGACAAAAATATATCATGTTCTTATGCACTGCTATGGCGTCCGCGTTGGTTGATCATCTTAATAAGATTTGGAGGGGGAAGAGCAGCCTTCAAGAGCTGATCAAGAGCATGCAAGTTTTGATGAGACTTTACGTAACTTGTTTATTGGTAGCTTACATAAACGTAAGAGACGGAATCATCTTTGCGAATTTTGCTAGTTACGTAATATTGCGTTTCGCTCGGACACATGTCCTCATCTCAGGTTGAGTGGAGCTTTCCATTGATTCTAGTGGACAAGAAATACACCTGGCTCAGGTAACAACAGGTTTGGAGCAATAATAATCATTCGCCTTAACTACTATGGCTTCTGACCACATACAACTCTCGTCAACTTGCCATCACGTGTTTTGCCTTTAGTTCCCAAATAGCTGCGTTCAGAGGCACACAACTAGGTTGATCCTAGCGTTGCCTGATACTACGTAATACATACTTATGTTCAAAGAAATCGGCGGAGCCATGACGACGGGTCCGTCTGAAAGTACGCCTATGCTGGGCGGCGAAGGCGCCGCCGGAAGTGGTGGTGGTATCACTGGATTCTTCGCCAAGTACGGCAGGATTCTATGGTGGACCATTGTTGGCGCAGCTTTGTAAGTTGTATATAATTTAGCCTACAGTGAATCTCTTAAAATCCTTCAGAAGTACTGATCTCTGGGGTTTACAGTCTCCTAGCAATTCTGGTCATTTTGAATGTGTTCGGCCTCCTCGGATCGCCCATCGTGACTCCTCCAGAGCCTAGGACTGCTGATGTGGACGCCTTGTTCCTCAACACCTGGCCTATTCCAGGTAAACTAAAACCAGGAAGTAATTTAGAAACTATGGTGAAATTGCTGCAGGGGGCTCAAAATTATGTGTTTGTAGACGTGAACCAGAGACTGAAGCAGGAATACAATGTCTACCCGGCTCTCGTTCTCAAGATGGAAGCTTCTGACGCTATGGTCACCGAAGCCTACGCTGAAGCCGACAAGGCTCAGAACGTGAGGCTAGCTTTGGAGGACCGAATGAGGGAGAGTGGCCAAGTTATCAAGAAACACTCGCCTGCTGGACGTCATCAAACGTTCATGGGAGGGACTGTGGAGTCTGCTAAGATTTCCAACAATGGGTTTTATATGGACCAGGCTTCCAAGTTCATCGTTCAAAAGTATGTAATCCTAGGAGCGTTTAGTTCTACAGAGTTTTTGCTAACCCGGAGATGAATTTCAGGTTGAATCTAACTAAAGAACAAGCGACCAGAGGTGTCCGAAACCCCAAAGCGTCCTCAAACCCTTCAACGCCGTGCATTCCACCGTTGAACGTGACTCTGTGTACTGTTTTGGGCTCAGCTAAGAATACGTACCATAGTGGCGACGGGCTTTGCAACAACGTTAATAATCCTGGTTGGGGCGCTTTCAACCAGCCTTTCAGAAGGGTCATTATGCCAGACTACGCTGATGGAATTTCGGTGCCCAGGAAGGCCCTGGATGGGGGCCCATTGCCACATCCGAGGAAAATCAGCACTGTTATCCATCCGGACCGGAACGTTGATGCGGCGAAGGCGACTTTGATGCTGCCGATTCTTGGACAGTTTGTGGCTCATGATATTATTGCCATTGCTCTTGGACCTGGTAAGTTTTAATTGGGGTGTTGCGTAACGTAGAGGTAGAATTTGAATGGAACGCATGCGCTTCCGAGTGTTATGTAACGTGCGTGTGAAGGTGGGAGGTAAAAACACAAGGTCTTTATGTGTAGAGGCGGGAACAGGTTTGATGGTGTGTGTGAGGAGAGGGTATACGCTTATGTAACGCTGCGTGAGACACTGCGCGGAGTGCAGCGCTCCGCGCCTGCGCTATCGCTCTTGTACAACGTGCAAACGTTGTTTTGTAGGTCCCGCCTCCAGGACGCTCAGCTGTTGCAAGGACGATAGGGAAGCTCCAGTACTTCATCCGGAATGCATCCAGTTTTCTGTTAATGAAACGAGTGAGCTGTGGAATATTGAAGGAACCAAGTGTACCAACCAATGGCGATCTGCTGTATGGCCAAGTTGTGAATTTGGTAAGCTGAAAATATGTGAATTTTAAAGAATTAGTTTTAATGTGAAGCAGCAGAGACTTGAAAATGTATTTGTCACAGGACCTAGGAACCACTTCAGCATGACGACGGCTTACATTGATGCGTCCGTAATCTATGGCGGGAACGACGATAGAATTCGAATGTACCGTGAGATCAACATTGATGACCCTCATGGCTACATGACTACGTACAGGCTCGGGGATGGTCGAAGGCTTCTTCCGGTTTCCACTGATCTTTTGGATGGTTGCAATGTTCCTGAAGAGACTGAGAAGGGGAGAATGTGCTTTACTGCAGGTAAGCAGATCAGGGTTCAATGCGGAGCTGAAAAAAAGTAAGAAAAGGGGTTAATTCAAAACGCTGGCTGATATCATAGGTGACGCTCGTGTGAACGAGCAGATGGCACTTACATCCATGCACCTCTTGTGGGTCCGCCAACACAACAAAATTGCTGATCAGCTAGTCGCTCTCTTCCCCGGTGGCCATGACGGCAAAGTGTACTTCGAAACCCGAGAAATTATCATTGCCCAAATGCAACACGTCATTTACAATGAGTACTTGCCGGTGCTACTGGGCAAGGAGCTGAGCGACGCTGCTGGAATCACGCTGCAGACTGAAGGCTACTACGAAGGCTACGATGCCAATGCAGACGCTAGTATTTCAAACGTCTTTGCTTCAACGGCGTACCGATTTGGGCATTCTCTCCTTCAGGGCAACATTAAGATGATGGATGAGAATAGAAACGTCCTGGAAGAGATTCCACTCCACCAGCTCTTTTATGACCCCTTCAGGCTGTGGGACGAAGGAACTTTGGATAACATGCTCAGAGGGCTGACGACTCAGCCGGCTGGGCAGGCTGACAACTACTTTACTTCTGAAGTAAGAAGATTTGGGTTTCAGTGCCTGAAAGTTAAAGAGAAAAATAACAGGTTAAATATTTATATTCGTCTGGTTTCAGTTAACAAAGCATCTGTTTGAGAACAAGAACGGATCTTTACTGGGTTTGGACCTTGCGGCAATCAACATTCAGCGTAGTCGAGATCATGGAATACCGCCGTACACCAAGTGGCGCCAAGCTTGTGGTCTGTCAGCAGTTGCCAACTTTGAAAATCTTGCGGAGCTGTGGGACTGGAACGCGTTACAGTTGGCCCAAGGAGTCTATTCGTAAGTGGATTCAGTTTCAAAATTAGATTTAGGTTGTGAAAGTCTAATGTTGATGGTAATCCTTACGGTTTTTGCAGGAACGTTAATGATGTCGACTTGTACACTGGAATGTTGTCTGAGAAGAAGATTCCCGGAGCTATGGTTGGACCTACGCTCGGATGCCTCCTGGCTGACCAGTTTTCCAGGTTGAGAAGAGGCGATCGTTTCTGGTACGAAGGAAGTATTAGAGGTCGTCCGTTTACTGCAGGTAAAGCTTCAAATTTTCAATTTTGAACACTGAAGATATGGATTTTACATTGATTTTGAACCATTCATGTAGCTCAACTAGCAACAATCCGGAAAATCACCTTGGCCAGAATCATTTGCGACAATTCGGATGGCATTCAGTACATTCAGTTGAGACCCCTGGAGCAAGTTTCTTCGGATAATCCACTTTATTCGTGTACTTCAGGATCTATTCCTACTTTAAGTTATAGCGAATGGGAGGATAATGTTTCAGAAGGTCTTTTAGATAAGAAAAATTAGTAAGATTTTATTGAAAAATGTAATTTTAAGGAATAAATGCAACTTCACTGTCTCCGTGTCTAATAACATGATTAAGCGAGAAACTGAAAAAATTAACGTTGAACGTTGAAAACGTAAACAAACCAGAACCACTTGAAGGTCCAAGAATGTCTGAGAAGCCGCGAATTTTTAAATCCCCCTTGCTGGAGCACAGAAATTTGTAAGTACCACCCGCAGCGGCTGTGGTGCTCATCTTCGTTCAGTTTAACGCGTACTGTCACAGCTGGATCTATGTAGCGCATTCATGACGTTGGTTGTGGATGACTCAATCGGCATTTCACCATTTATGTTTTGGGTTTAGGATTCATTCAGGACTCGAGCTGCAAATGTACAGGTCAACTGGGAAATGTACAATTTTGCAGTTGGAATGATCGAAACATCGAAATTTTGACTGAAATTTTGAAAGGAGGTGATTAATTTGAACTGGTTCTTACGGCAGTGACTGAAAGAAGTGGATCGACTCCTCTGAATGTTGATGAATGACTGAATTTGCTTTGGCGAATTTGATTTTGATGAGCTACAGATTTACAGCATATTGAATCCTTGGTTCAATCCTGACCTTTTCCTAACCCACCTCCCTTGGATTCGAATGAGGTTCAGGAAATTCCGAAGCTTGATTGAAAACCGTTAGGATCAATATGAGTAGCTCAAGATTCTACCGAGACCAAGGTGAAGAAGATGGAAGAAGGTCGAGCAAGGGTGTGAAAGATTCCTTGGATCGGAATGAAGAGGAAGAAGAGATTGAGGTAATGGTATCACGATTATGGTTGAGAATTTGAAAGAGTTTTGAAACAAAAATTAGAGGTACTAATACCACTTTTTGTTTTCTAGGTTGCAGACCTCTTGACCAGAGCAACAGTTAACTCTAGCGACTCGGCGAAGCTTCAAATGCTAAGAAGGATAACGGAAATCATAGTACACAGACAGCCGGCGTTATTGGACAATTTCTTGGATGAAATGTTAAACTTCCAATCTGATAACTCACTTGATGTGAGGATGTACCTGATAGATTTTCTGGAACAAGCTTGGTAGGATTTGAAGGATGACAAAAGCATATAATTTTGTATTGTTTCGAGGTTGACTGAAGGTATTCTTGTGGTTTCAGTGAGGCTGACCCGGAGATCATCCCGAAAGTAGCTGGAAACATCAGTGGAATGTTGACTGACCGTTGCGTTCAGTTGCAAAAACGGGCTATTCAAGCTATGGCAGGCATATACTATAGCGTTCTGAAATGGCTGAGTAGAGCCAGAGCAGCTACGGAAGCAATGGAAGAGTCATGGAATGCTGTTGTAGAGCTGAAGAAGCATATTTTAACTTTAATTGATAGCGATGACGACGGGTGAGCAAGCCATGAGTATAAGTTGATTTGAAATTTGGCAAGAGAATAGAAGTCGAGATTTTCAAACAATATTTTTATGTTTTACAGAATTCGGACTCATTCCGTCAAGTTCATGGAAATTCTCATTCTTCTTCAGACTCCGTCTGAAAATGATAGCGCGTACCCTTCAGAGTTTTGTTTGGATCAGATTCCGATGACAATGAAGTTTGCGAGGCCTAGAAAGCTTGAAGAGGATGCAAAGTAATTTTTAAACTTCACGAATTGTCCAGGATGATAGCGTGCATATTTTCATGGGTTGTTGTGTCTTGTGCTTTAGATATCTATTTGAGGAACTTTTGAAGTTCCACGGCTCTCGCCATGCCACTAGCGTTAATCTGATGGCTTGCATGGGATCCATCTGTTTGATAGCTAAGTTGAGGCCTAGCTACATGGGCAAGGTGGTAACTGCTTTGGAGAAATTAAATGGTAAGTATTGAGGTCTTTGTTGAACAAAGTTTGCTGGTGAATATGATATGAGTGAGATGTTAATAAGTTTTCCAAAATTCACAGCTATTTTGCCACCGACTTTGGAAAAGTCTCAAGTGGCATCCGTAAGGAAACATATGAAAATGCAATTGATGGGAATGATCAAACATCCTCGAGCTTCTAATTACTACGACGGGATGACGACGCTTTTGACTGTTTTGGGGGCGAGCAATTCAGAGGTGAATATGAAGATTCCGGTGGAGGTGGAGCTTGGTTCTTGTTCTTTGAAAGACTGACATCCTTGTATATTGTAGCTTCAACGGGCTATCCCGAACTGGGACGAGATTAGAGCTGAAAAGCGAAAACGGCAAAGGGCACAGCAAGAAGAAGAAGTTATCAACAGAAAGCGAGCGAAAATGGAAGCAGCTCAAAAGAAAAAGGAAGCCATGTTTGAGTATTACGACTATGACGAGGACACGGACAAGCCATCTGCGGAAGAAAGTACCGAACCTCCACTGGATGATTTGGAGGTAGCAGTTTTCAAAGCGCTGAGCCAAGAGAACACTGTGGAACTAGTGATGGCGTCTCTGGTGAGTATTACAGTGGGTTCATGGTATTGATTTCTTTATACAAAACGCTAACAATACTTCATATTTCAGGAAAACCTTCCCGAAGAACTACCAGCTCATTTTCAGTCATCATTTACTCCAATTGCAATAAGTGGAACTGAAAATCAGATCAAACATGTTTCAAGGCTTCTTGCAGCTCAGGTCGTCGCTTTTCAGGCCGGACCAGCTGCAGCATTACAGGTTACTTTCCCGGAAATTCCATTGATCTTCGGGACTCTAGTAATTAATGGTCTTCCATCGTATATTGCAGACTAGAGACACAGGACCGTCAAAAATACAGAGTTTAGGCTCAAGTCAGCCACAAATGCACATTGTTCTTCCTGTACCGGCACCAGTTGTTCCAGCCCCTCGGATGATTACAAAGAGTATTAAGCTTAGCGAAGTCACAAAACCTTTGCCTGAGGATGAAAAGCTAAAACAACTGAACGGGGCTCTTGAAAGAATACTGGATAGCAAAATGCCTATCAGCCTATCCCAAGCAAAGCTTGCTGCTTCAATCGCCGTGAACTCGTCTTTTGGGCCTCGTTTTGGTAAATACTAGCATTATAGTGATGTTAAGGAATGAATGCAGTTTATCATTGATATTATGTGCTTTATTTTAGCTGTAATGCAGTTCATCAATAGAAATATACACGAGCGAATAGATTTTGGAATCCAGTGGATTTTTGCCGAATATAGTTCATGGCAAGGATACTTGGCAAAATCTGTACAAGAAGAAACGAGCGCAGATAGATATCAGTGGACATTCTACAACCTGATGAAGGGCATTCTCGACTTAGCTCGTGATACCGAGAAGGGAACGTAAGTTTAAACAGGAATCGTTTATGAAGTTGGCTGTTTCATGCGGTGTATTCGTTTTGAATCACAAATCTTTACTCAGGCTTGCTTGGAAACTTTATACGGAACCACCTGTCATCCCGGAGCAAGGAATACAGCAGCTGAAATCCCTTTGCGCTTTACCTTCCCAGTGTGAAAAAGGCATGCAGCTAGTTCTGGAACTGGCTAACAGAAGGTCAAAATCATCTGCCGTCAGTTACTTGAACATACTCTTGGAGTTCTCTGTTCATGCTATTGACGATGTAAGCCAAGCAATAGCGATATTTTCATTATTCTAGTGACTAGTGATCTTCCACCTATAATCCCTATTCCATTACAGATTCGAGACCAATCCGTCAGAGCAGTTCTAAAAATGTATGACACTGAAGAAAGCTACAAGAAGGTAATTGAAGGTCGTGCAATAGAGTTGCATCTAAACTCATTGAGATTGCCGAATCCACCGGACACCTTGTTCAAGGAAGAGTTGGGAAGGAAAGAAGTGTTAAAGGATTGGAGTGAAAACACCATCAAGTCGTCATTTCAATTGTATTTTGAACTTCTGGGGATAAAGCATGGACTTCTGCATGAGTAAGTTTCTGAATATTGTACCTTTCAGAAATGTGATATTGTTTGTTTACCAATTGTGACACTCTTCATTTTTAGGCTTGCACCAGTGTATGTGGAAGCTACTAGTGATGTAAAGCGTGTATTTTTACGATACGTTGACGTACCAATCAGGAAACTAGGAATCGAATCTCCAGAAATTCTGAATCTACTTGACACCTTCCCAAAAGGTGCAGAAACACTGATTACAAGGATTCTTCACATTTTAACAGAAAAAAGTAAGATTTTCTCAGACATCTGTGTACCCGTGTAATAAGACGTTCTATAACACCAGGATTTTTTCAGGTGCACCCACTCAAAGACTGGTCGACAGTGTTCGAAATATCTACGCCAAGCGCGTAGGTGATGTCAGATTTTTAATACCTGTTCTTACTGGGCTGGCGAAGCAGGACATTATAGCTGCTCTTCCAAAGCTCATCAAACTGAATCCGAACGTTGTGAAAGAGGTACAGTGAATCAATAGTTCGTGTCTTAAGATTAATAGGTTAAACAGATTTTTAAAATACTGTATTTGCACTTTCCAGGTGTTCAATCGGCTGTTGGGGATTGATAGCAAGACTCCTCAGAATAGCCCTATTACCCCGGTAGACCTCATGGTTGCACTACATACCATTGATTTCAGCAAATGTGACATGAAGACTGTGATAAAGGGTAATGGAAGTGGCTGGCCCTAATCACTACAGTATGCAAGTTTTGTTAACGAAACGTAAATTCCATGACTTTTTTGAATCACACAGCTACATCGATATGTTTCGGCGAAACGGAAGTATTCACAGCAGACACATTGGCAGTAATAATCAATCAACTTGTAGAACTGGTACCACTCCCGACCCTTCTGATGAGAACTGTTCTACAAGCGTTAGCGCTGCATCCAAGACTGAGCGGCTTCATCGTCAGTACTCTGACAAAGCTTTTGTCCAAACAGGTTACTAGTCATTAATATATTCACAAAGCTACCAACTTAACTTCAGCCATTAAACTCTTTGTTCCGATTTCAGGTATGGACGCAGCCTAAAATTTGGGAAGGAGTAATCAAATGCTGTCAAAGGTTAATACCTCACAGCGTTCCTGTGTTGTTGAACCTGAACCCTGACCTTCTTCGTGACGTTCTGAACAGGGATGCACCTGATCTAAGACCTCCTTTGATTGATTATCTCATGTCGATATCAGATCAACAGGTACTTTTCTTTGAAGCTAATAATCTTTTGAATGCGGAAGACTTGCTGAGTTCACGATTTTTATTTTCGAATTTTATCCTGCCTACAGCGATCTTGTCTAAGGTCATCAGTGTTGGACGTAATATTTGGCCGTGAAGAGCATCCAATGGGAGACTACGGATATGACCCTAACGGAATGCCTCTACGCCGGCCTAGTGTCAAGGAAGAGCGGGTAAGTTATCTCAAGCATTTAGAATTCCTGCAAACGCTGACTTCGGTTTAATTCGGAACCCTCGACTCTTTACAGCGTTCGCCACCACCAGAAATCGCGATGAAGCAGGAATATTTCGAAAATCTTCATTAATGTCAATTATAGCATAACATAATTCATAAAGCAACTTCAAAATTTGATGTTAACTACTCTTGTTGGCATGGATCATAATTGTTGTTTACATACGGACGCTAGATCCCACTCGGTAATACTCTGCAGTCCTGTAATTGTGTGTGAACCGTGTCGGATACACACTAATCAACCATAAATAAATTATCAATTTAAAATAGTAGCATGGTTTTAATTACTTTGAAGTATCCGGCTGTATATGACATTGTACCCATATCCCTAACCTTTTGTAAACTTTGAAACAGATGACACGCTCTAGTAAATTAGAAACTTGTTTCTAACAACTGCAATAGGGCAACAACCGGATGGATATGTATATCACTCCCCACGTCATTATCTGGTTATGAAAAACGTGCTCCGATCCGAAGGGTGAACTACCCGCTTAATGGTCTTTTTGCTTCCCGGGTATTCTAGCCGCTCCGCGGCTCCACACGCTATTCTTTTGCACCGGCCGGCTCGTGCCGTGGTTTTTACAACTTTTTGGAATGAGCAAGTGTTCACCCTATTTCAGTCTAAATGTAAATCATATCATCCCTGCCGGCTTACAAAAGTCCTGTAGGAATACAGTGGATCCCTTGTAAACATCCGAGTGTTGATGGGGTTAACAAGCAAAGGGTTTGTGAAATTCCCTTTGGACGAGGATCTGCTTGTGTCAGTTCGATAGATAGCTTCTGCTCTCTTGCTTGTTTTGAATCAACCCAGGTTTTCATGGTCTTATAGGCTTCTTCCGAAAGTCCTATGTAATCTGTGAGTAGAAAATGAACTTGAACCGCTAATCCAACAGACATTTCCGGCAAATATTTATGAAATCTTCTCACTTACGACTGACTGAACCGAATGTTTTCACCGAAGCCGCATGTATCACCCGGACTATGGAGGCACGAGCCACGGCAATCTTTCAGGATCCGATGACTGTATGATGGGGGACGTTAATCGTTTCTTCTGTTGGAGGCCAGAGGGTTGTTTCGTTGCGTTATATTAACAGAATTTTACATAACTCGATTTGGGAGGCATCTGAGGAGGGTGACGAGGACATGAAGAAGATGAAGGCGGCGTAAAGGGAATTGCAAAGTATCGGAGCGAATTTCATCCCCGTTAATCAAGATTTGCTGGACTGGCCCATGTTGTTGATGTTTCCAGATTTGACTTCAGCAGAAGTCAGCGGGCTTTTTGTGCAAAGTTGTTACATAGCTCTACTACACAGGAATCCGGATAAGGGTGAGACCCAAGAATGAAGGGACGAATGCGTTTTGACAAAGTTAGGAGGATCCGCGTTGGGGTAGAAACGTCATTAAAAATCATCTGGTACGTCTTGGGTTTGGGTAGCTTGGGTAAGATCCATGTGATTGATCCAACAGTAGCGGTTTTCGTTTTCAGTCTTTGCTCGGCTTCTGAAAGTGTGACAGGACTGAATTAGAGTCTGTTCAAAAGGTTCTTTCAGAACACGGTTCTGGAGATGTACTGTGTTTACGTCAAAGCGGCGTTTCAAACGGCAAGTGCTTAGCGAGAAGTATCTAACGAGTGGTGAATTACTCCAGTGAAGTTGAAATGTGGCAATGGCAAACAAAGACACAGTCCTTGAGTTCCAGTTGATTTTCCTGTCTTGTAATCTGAACGGCAGTACATCCTTGAAACTAAATTGAACCAATAACGGCATCGGCGGTTCGCTGCAAGTAAGATTTACAAATATAAGCGTTCGTTAGCAGGCTATCAACATTCAACCTCATGAATTATTATTCATTACCTCAAGAAACGAAACAAGCAACTGCGACTGTTGACATCTATCATGTCATTTTCAAAGCAAATTATCCGTTAGATCAACGCTCGTTGAAATATACACTTTTCTTAGTCTTGCGCAAATCTCTGGCTAAAAATAGCAAGTACTTGTTCACCACTTTTTAACTTCAAAGATGTACCACGACCACCACAGGTTGTAGGCTGCCTCACAGATTTTTTACTTCCGATGCTGGTTATCAGAAAATCACCGTTGAAAACCTCCCGTAAACTTTTTGCCAATGGTGCAAAGTGCATCAGCATCTCTCAATCTCTCCCGCCCGCGTAGTTTTCAGTTGTCCCGCTGTAACGGACCGATTCTTCAACACTCTTCATGGAAAACTGTCCCACGGTAATGGACCAGTCGTTAACGGAATTTGAATCTTCGCTGCTGGTGGTGGTGTTTTTGTTGTAGAAATGAAGACCGGAAGAAACCAGCTTTAGCTTGATAAATGTTTCAGTTAGTTCAGTTTCGAAAGAAGCCTCGCTCAGTCAGCCACCAGGCCTGCAAAAGGTGAAGTGTTTGGTTATCCAGGATACCTGGCCAGGGGAGGTCGATTAGCGGAATCAGTCGGCCAAATGGACCGCTGGCCTTCCTAGTTTTGTGAATTGATGGCAACGGTGGTCAAATTTGCTTTAGCGTACGCATAAAATTGTGAAAAGAGCGAAAAGCAGAGGTTTGAATTTTGAGCCCGTGGATTTTCGGTATCGGGTCACTTGTTGTTGCTGAGTTTAAGAATGCAATGTTATCA
>JAQGBJ010002374.1:0-16788 GCA_034698345.1 Sphaeridia pumilis
CTGCGTATACTCCTCCGGAAGTCATGCGAGCATTGGCGTTTTTGCCTTCTCAGCCTCCACTGTAATGCGGACATTTTTACTTACTCGCGCTTAAATGGGCTCTTCGCCTCCTTACGCTGCGCTCCTGTTACCAAGAATATTGAAGGTGAGATTCATACGGACGTATTAATTGCATGAATCTTTTTCATTTAAGCGCTCCCATCAGGAAGGAAATTGATGATGAAGATGAATGGCGCAGTTAATATAATTGTTGCTGCCCGTTCGCACAGCCTTTGTAAAATTTCATGACCGCCTATAATCTTGCATAAACTCTGAATTCACAAACACTATATTAAACGGCATTAAATCAGTGCAAAATTCTTTGTAAATTGATAGATTTGTATATGAAACTGTAACATATAACATCTGTAGCATCATCGTCCACTAAAAAACCTGCCTGATTTCCGTCCGGTTGAAACTTTACGGAAGCCGGAAGCTTCTTACATTCGTGTTTTCAACAAAAATCAGGTACAAAAACACTCAACTACCTAAATTGTTCTGATAATTGAAGTCATAATGAACGTTTAGCCGGTCTAGCTGGTCCAACTTAAAGCTTGTCAGCACGCTAAATAATTTATGGCGCATATCCGCAAGACAAGGCGCGCGCGACCCTTGCGCGCAGCGCAAGGGTCACTTGCGCGCCTGCTCCTCATGTTCTGTCTGACATGTCAAAGAGGATGATTTGGTCAAATCAAAGAATACTTTTAGACGCTGCGCTGCGCGCAGCGTCCACACACAGCGCAAGCGCAAAGGATCTCTCAATTTTGCATTCCTCGATAACCCTTAATTAATCAACATCAAGTTACTGCATACATGCGAAATACTCCCATACAAAAACGCTTCTCTCTTCAAGATGCTGCGCGTACCAGCTGACGATTGCGCTACGCGCAATCGTCTCGCGCTCTTCATGCCGTAAGAAATCCGCGCCACTTGAAATCCCTTTCATTTTCATTCAGACGTGAGAGCCAACAAGACGCTGCGCTGCAACACAGCGCGCTCGCTAACAGGTGCAAAGGTTTGTTTGTGTACTTGTGTATCAAATGAAAGTGACAGTTAATTGTGTTGAGGTGAAGCAACCAAAGTGGACGCGGTCATTGTGAGAAAACTGGCGAGTGGACGTCCGCGCAGCGTTGGAGAAATTCTAACCTTTCAAAATGGACCAAACCCTTGAGGAATTCAGTGAAAACTTGACGCTGAAGCGCTCTCAGTTCCAAATGTGAAAAATATCATCGTGTGACCGTTAGAAAACAAATACATATAAGAAACTACCAGACCGTGCGATTCAAAGGACATCGAAATGAGGTCGCCAATAAGCGCCGCTGCAGCGGCGGTCACGAGTCGCCGACAGCGACTCAGCCAAGAGTTGACAATATTATGTTTTTTAAGTGTAGTTTACTTTGTTAGTGGTGCTTCGGTACCAATCAGTCATGGCCATTTCAAGCGTGAGTACTTGTATTTAAAATTCAAATCTCAAGATTTTTGGCGCTTAAATTAATTAATTAATTAATTTGACCCCTTTTGATTCCAGCCTCCTTATCAGAGCTCACCGTTCCGTTTCGAGAAAACCCAAAAATTATCCTGACCCACTTCCCAGGTCAGTCAGCGGTCATTCCACTGCTCAGCGGTCAAAGTTCAGCGAGCAACTACCTGGTTCATGTTGCACGCCAAGCGGGTCACTCCGACCCGGGTCACTTTTACGTCGAAGCGCCGCATGGCTATGGGGTCATGGCTGTCATTCAGCGTCTGCACTTGCGCCGCATCAGCGATGACAAAAGCTTGTTGCATCTAGTCAACAACTGCAAGGACTACATAGAGGTTAGTGTCATTTAAAAAGCATGAAAATTGGGTCTCACGAAATAACCCACTTTTATTGTCCACTCCTTTGTCACTGCGCAGTTCGAAGGTCAAAACGGCGAGAAGACAATCCCCATTTGCGGCTCCCTTGACAAAAACGACGACAGCTTTTACCCACCAAATCTGCACGGGCCCAAATTTTTCAACAGTAACAACGGCAGAATGAAGGTTACGTTTCGTAACCACTACAATTACGGCAACGACATTCTTGCCAGTAACGACTCGCATATTAGCAACAATCAAGAAATGATAACAGCTGAAATAGCGTTTACTGCCTTTTCACGTAAGTTGGCAAAAGTTGCCATTCAAGTTTTGTCACGACAACAACAACAACAACTAATTTTCTTACACAACTCCAAAACAGGATGCGATGAGGCCTCAACGCCAAACCGTTTCCACTGCACTCACGACAAGTGCATCGACGCTTTGCTCAAATGTGACAAAATCGAACAGTGCGCCCCTGGCGAGAACGAAGGCGTTGTTGGATTCGATGAACGCAACTGTACCCGGAACCTCCCGACGGTCGCGACCCCTACTAGCGGCTCAGACGACTTCCTTTCGCTCTTCGGTTCCAGTGAGACCTTTGGCGACGAAGATGCCGAAGAATTGGACCTTTCCCAAGTCATCGCCATACCTTCCGACGACTCGGCCGAAGTTGATTTCGAGTCCAAGTTGCCAAATATGACGACCATTTGCGCTCTGGTGGTCATACTTTGCATTATCACTGTTTGTGGCTACTTTTGGGGTTGGCTCAGTCAACTCTGCTGCGCCGCCCGAAGTCTTGTGAGGTCCGCAGGGTCCTCGCCGACCAGCAGCCAACATTCAGTTTGTACTCCGCCGGTCAGAGCGGGTCAACAACAAGCCCCCCGGCGCAGGTCCCTGGACGGGGGCTCAACGCCTTACTATGTTCCGGCCGTCGTCCTGAGGCCAATGGGGGACCCAGGGTCCACTGACGGACCCAACTTCAGCAAGACGTACTTGAAAGAGGACCATCCGCCGACCTATGACATGTTGTTTCCCAAAGGCTCGGATCAAGACAGTAAATTGTAATTCAACGACTGTCGTTCTTCTTCACAAACTCTAGTTCATTTCAAAAAGTGATTTTACTCGTGTAAATTATTATTTTTCTTGTTAAAAGAGTGTTTGAATTTATATAAGATTGTTCATGTAGTCTTATGTGTTTGTTTGTGTTGTCGTCGAGAGATTATGTGTTTTGTATATTAAATTATACTGAAAACTTGTAAAAAATCGGGAAACATCTTTTGTTTTTCAATCAAGGCGGATGTTTCTTCCTCCAGATTTCCAGTGAAGAAGATACTCAACTTAGTTAATATTCACTTCCACTTCATCATGATACTACCTCAACATTAAAATTGTTGACTCGTCGTAAAAAACATTACATAATTGCGCTGTTTATGTAGGAAATTGTTTCATTTCAAGGTAAACTTGCTTCCTCCGCCAAACTCAATGTTTACGTTTTCTCGTTTGTTTACATTTTGTTACCGCTCGCCGCGCCATCTTCCGCCTGGCGGTGAAAGTGCGAGAGCAGAGCAGTGAGATGGCGTACGCCTGTAGTGAAGATGCAGAGAGAAAACGGCGCCAAGAGTCAGTTTGAATTATCCATTCCTTTCAAAGGCTTTTCATACACAAGTTACAGCAGCACACAGTTTTACATGCGTTTAAACGGAGAGAAGATGAAGAATATTACTGGATCACTTTCAGCTGCTTGAGCCTGGACCGTAATATCAACAGAAATGTGATTTCAATTAAACATTTGATTAAAAAAGAATGGATTGATTAATCTTAATCAAACAGACTTTAATCGTTGGATTGTTCTTGTGATTACTGACTTGTGAATTAGTGAAACAAGACGTGAAACTATTATTTTGGTGGGCAATTTGCTGAATTGTGTCGACTGAAAATTTGTTGTTTACATCTGAATTTTTAGTGTTTTCTTGCCAAATTTTCAAGTTTTCCGAGTGAAAATCGCTGAAATTTACAGCGGATGGTTTCTTTCAGAAAAGTTGAAGCTGGTTTGGGTCAGCTTGAGTTGAAAACAATTTGGGAAAGTTTAGTTTTGATTCGAGAATTCGAAAATACAGTGAATTGGTAAGACAAATTACGAATTTCGTTGTTTTGGATGGATTTTTTCAAAATGTTTGTTAATTGAGATGATTTTCTTGGCTTGCAGTGGATGTCTTGCATAGATTCATGAAACCTTGGAGCTTTTGAAGTATAACTGGGTGGTTTGGACTTTTCGACGGTTGTTCTGGTAAGTATTTGCAAAAAAAGAAGTGATCGTAGAGTTTCGTCATACAGATCAATGCTACCTTCATATTAAATACAAGTTGCATTGAGATTGATATGCTTTTAATGATGTTTTTGTTTTGTTTGCAGAATCAGGAGTTAACGTCAAATGTTAAACTGAAATAGAATGTGGAAATGATAACATGGCTGAGTCAGAGAAGTTGATGAGTTGAGAGGATACTGAAGAGAATATGAATATCGAAGCAGCAGCATTCTTGAGTGATTCAGGTCAGTTCAGCATTCTTGAGAAATATGTGTCAGAACCGTGTTTTGTATTGATTTTGTATGATTTTGTCAGTGATTGAATCAATAATACTCATTTTATTATTTGATATACAGGAATAACATCACAATTTGACTAAAAGCTACAACAAGGAGAATTCAAGGAGGAGACACAAAGGAGTACGCCTTGAACAAGGTACGGATATGGTAGATCCTCGATCGAGAATCTTCTTTTAGGTGTGATTCAAAGCTCGGTGACTATTTGGGATTGTGTTATAACCTGCAAGGAATGTAGAAGGGGTAGTGTACCATTGACCGTTTCTTTTTCTCCATTTTGTTCTTCAGATTCAGCAGGTTTATCAAAAGTTAGTGAATTGAAGACTTCAGGTTCTACTTCAACATCAGGAAGATTTTCGGCATGTCCTGAAATTCGCAAGTCCTGCAAAGAGCTACAAGTACCTCGGCGAGCTTGAGTAGTCAATACTTCCGTGGAATCGCTTTCTGTTTGAGTAGTAGAACCATACAGACTTGCTGATTTCCGTATTTCTCCGAATCCTGGTAGCTCCAGCTTAGTGGGACGGGCTGAAGTTTGGTTTGAACTTGTTTTCTCAAGTTCCTGTAGTTTTCGTTGACGTTCTTCTTCAGCTTCTCGTTCCCTAAGCTGTCGTACAAATAGATCAATCTGTAAGTAGAAGCGGGTATGTGGATGAAAACACATAGAAGTAGGGTAGGGCTAGGCTACTAATATAAACTAAACCCAGGTGTAGATCTACCTTCTTGCGGTGTGAAATGTTCCCCGTTCCAGTTGAAGAAGGACGCTAGGAGATCAAAACAGTTTTGCAGAAGTCTGAAGGATTACTATCAGCAGCCATAAGAGATAACTTACTGCAAAATCACGACATCTGTCACATTTACAGGAAGATCCAATACGCCCACCTGTGTATATCCCTTCTTTGTTGAAGAGTCCCTCTTGTTGTCGCCTGTAAATGTTTTTTCAAGTTAATAGAGAAGGCTAGAAAAGTTAGATACTTTAGATTAATTTATTTGGAATTACTTTTGCATGAGCTGGAACTCCTCCATTGGAGTAGTTAGCCCGAAGCACGTTTTCAGAACGGATATCAGCTCTTTCCTAAGAAATCGGTTGGTCAGTCCGTAGACGAGAGGATTCATCATACAGGAGAGCTTAGCAAACATTGTTGGGAATATGTACCTGTCGAAGTATAAAGAATCTTCATTTAGTCAACTAATTTGTTTTTGTTCGTTGTTTTACAGATTGTACTTTATGTATCTGGAACATTACTGGATTTCAAGAATGTTGTGAATCTAGGAAATCTAATCGACTGATACCTACCGGAAACCCTGTGGATCTGAAGGATCCAAGGGCACTTCAAGCCCCACATTGATGTCTATGAACGGCAACTTCGTGGACATTGTCCAGTCACCACGCTTATCTCATCATGGAGCAGGGCTACAAGACGCTGGAGTACCAATCAAGTCCCCCCGACGGTTAGATGGTAACCTGGCCTCCCTCGCGATCTACAATGCCCAGTCCTCCCCTCAAACTACTACACACCGAAGTCCTCAGCATGTTCTACAATCGGCGTCTCCAAGACGGCAACAGCCACAAGTATTCATTGTGGCCAAAAGTACTCCCACGTCCACGTCGCTAATAAACACTAGTATTTCCTCACTCGCTGAGGATAGTTCAAGTCGTAAACGCAAATTGGATGAAGAGCTTCCCAGTCTCAGTCATAACTCAACCGTCACTGTGGTCCACGAGGGTGAAGAAGCAGCAAGCTCGAATGATGAAGAAGAAGCTAAACTTCAGTCTTTGTCATCAACCCTCTACAATCCGTCTGAACTGAGCCAAAAGCCCCTATTGAGTGATGGAAAAATCCCGGTCCTGATTGTCAACTTGTACGAATGGCACGTCGGCTACACAATATGTCCATTTGTCCCAGGCGTCGGAGTTCTTCCACCAACTCACCTGATACCTTATTGTGAGCGTTACATCCTTGACTGCATCGATAGCGGTTCATTACCTTTAAAGCTCGTAAGCAAATACGAGGAAGAAGATGGACTGCTCCTGCTGAAAAACGGAAACTGTCTACTGACTGAAGTTCGAGACTTTCGACGGTTCTCAAATACCCGCTCGCATGCTCCGCTAATTCGACAGCTTACCTTAAGACAAACAAATCAAACTCTGCAGACTGACTTGAACAAGTTGATACGAAAGAGTCTAAGGGATAGGCGAGAATGGAAAAAACTGAGGCGAGAAAGACTGAGGATTGGAGCACCAAAAATCAGGCCTCAGCGGGCTAGCGCTAGCGAATCCAATTCTGAAGACGAAGAAAGCACTGACGAAGAAGCCGATTCAGATCGTCTTCATAGAGTTAAGAATGATAATCTGTCGTACGATCAGCGACTGGAACTTGAGCGACAGCTTGTAAATGCTACAGCCGGACCGTTGTGCTTGGATCCTAGTCCACGAGTAGGCTTCATAGCTAATAGAACGCAGTTTGCCAAGTTCAAATGGAATACTGAGACATTGAGGAGGAAGGCTACCAAATGGATGGAGCAAGGAAAGTCTCAAACGATAAGCAATACATCGTCAGCCACAGAAGACATGGTTGTCGAATCAAAGACTGGGAAGTGGCAAGACAGTGTGTATTCAGCTCCATCTGAAGTTATCACTGGTCGGTCGACTGAACTGGAGCCGTTTTTCAAATTTGTGACTTCTTGGCGAACCAAGAAGCCAGCGGAGGATACTGATTTGAGCTTTACCATACCAAATGTAAGCCTTTTTTTAGTTTTCAGGTGTGTAGAAGAATGTTTTGAACTAAAATGTTTCTCCTTTTTTCAGGGTATCACCCAACCACCTCCAACGCTGAATTATAAGGTCAATTGCGATATTCTGAAGAAAGCAGGTCTCATGGACCAGCCAGAATCAGCGGTGCTGCGTACTTTGTCTTCTGAGAACGTTGTGAAGAAGGTTGAAGAATACATTTTGGAGACAGAACGCCGAAAACGACCTCACACGACGAAACTATCTATTTACCAAAGAAACAACATCGAGTGTTACTTCGGAGAGCTTGAAATGGAATCCATCTCTGAGCCGACACCGACCACTACGAAACCACCCGCCAACGCTAAACCGGAGCCACTTCAAAGCACAAAATGTCAGTTCGAGCTCGGGTGCATGCGATCTGTTTCCCTGTATGTGAAGCAGTTCTCCGACATTTTCACGGAAGATGGCCGCAGACCGTGTAAAATCACTTACCATAAGATGGGCCAACCTCCTCAAGTAGTCTACGGTGGCTCTTATACACGGCCCCAAACAACTTCAACAACAAACAGCGTCGTCACTACCAGTACAACTACAGCACCAGTCGCCGCTACTGTGAATACGACAGTCGTGTCAACCGTAGCCACTACAGCCATATCCACTCCAGTCGTCTCTGTATCAGTGCCTGTCGGAACAAAGACATCGGGCCCTGTCACGGGCAAGGCTATTCGCGTTCCAATTTCCGTGACCACTGCAAGCCAGCTGCCTGCAGTCGCAGTTGTTAGAGTAGCTCAAAAGGCCGCGACTGCAGTCACAGTTTCCACTGTACCTAGTCAAGTTGTCAACGTTACTACAAAGACTTTGAGTACTTCAGTAGCGGCTCCAGTGACGGCTAACAGTACAACTGTGGCATCGGTGGCTGCGACAGTAACAACACAGACGTACTCGAGTGGGCAACAAAGAAGCGTTCAAATAGTACTACCTCAACCTCGCGCTGTACCTCAACAGCAACAGCAAGTAGCCAATACTACTCCGACTTCAACGCCATCAACTATACAAGTCCAGATCCAACCCCAACAGCAAGCAGGACTGCCACAGCTTTACGCTGTTAGTGCTGCTCCGCCAACCATGACTGCAATTCCTACTTCATCAACTGCCGGTGCCAATGTCAACTTCAATCTCAACGTGAACTCAGCTGGTATTGTGAGCGTGACGCCTCAACAGGTTCTTACACGACCTCAAATATTCAACGTCAATCTTCAACAACACAATCAACCCAGAGTATCGATCCAACAACATAGTCAGCGACTCACTATCCAGCAGCATCCCCAGAAAATCACAGCCCTTCAACAGTCTCAACAGCGAATCACCCTCCAGGCTCATCAAGGACCTCATCCACAGCAGCAAGGCGGGATTCGACTCAAGCAGCAGCCTACGTTGGCGGCACTCCTACTCGCAGGACTCCCAAATCAGCCTCCAAAGCCCATTACGGTCGCCATCCAACCTCAATCTCATCAAAACATTATTACCGGACAGCAAGGCAGTATAGGATCGCCAATAATAGCTTCGACAATGGACCATCAAACTGGACTATCGTCACCCATAATGATCGCTCAAGGCACTTCACCAGGAAACCCTGGAAATCCCAATAGCCTAAGCGTGAATCTAAACGCCATTAGCTTGGATGGTCAATTGATTGCAGTGAGCTCTGCACCACATGTCGGAATGCCAGCTGGAGCTACGTACCACGTGACTCACGCCGGAGGAACTTCGATGATGGGAGGAACGCCATTAAGTACCATGAACTTCATCAGACTGGCCAATAGCAATACTCACCACCAGTTACTTCAAGGCGGCACAGTTTCGTTAGCACCACAAAGAATCATCATCAGCAGTAATACTGCTGCCCACCAAGCCGCTGCAATCACCACGAATCAGCAAAACACAACCCAATTACACCAAATCCCCACCCTTCAGGCTCTGTCATAACGCTGACTGACCTCTTGGGCTCGCCCACAATAGCAGGCGTTTCCTCGTCAACCCAATCCGCTCAAGCAACTGTGATGAACGCCGGTACTTCCAGCATTGTCTCCTCAACCCCTCGCCTCTCAGCCCTTCTCGCTGGAACACCATCAGCTGATACCGTAAACGGCAACCTTGTCGTAGACCCTTCCTCTCCATCCTACGGAAACCTTTTGGACCGACTCGCAGCGTCGCTAAACCAACCGCAGTCTCAGCAGAACGTCGCAAGAGTAACCGGAAGTAGGCTCAACCCCATTGCCACAGCAACGCCCAAAGTAGTCCTCGAACATCCGGTTCTAGCCGCCACCCTAACTCAACAAGGGAATATTGTCGTGACCAGTTCAGCCCAGCAGCATCAGGCTCCATCACCAAGACCTACGACATATCGCCAAATAGCGCCCGCTCCAGCGCCACAACAACAGCAGCAGCAGCAGCAAAACCAGCAATTGATCAACCTACTGGGAATGAACGTCGTCAACAGCGCTTCTTCACCCACTGGAACAACGCAGCGAATCCGAATCACCACTCCTCAATCAACAGCGTCCTCCAAAGGGTCCACGACGCAAGGGAACCGATAGTAGAGACTCCTAGCGGCCTGTCCACATTCCACTTTGATCATCAGAAGTACCTTTTGTATACAATGATGAGGCTTAAACTTTTGACAAACTTTGTGTGTTCTCCAACACAATTACGCTTACAGTTTATTTAGATATAAGCTTAAGCCACTTGTTACTGTCACTCTGTAAATATAATACTATCGTAGTGTTATCAACTGACTCAAAGTTGATAAGATGTTACGTAGTCTTTTTGTCTTGTATACTGTTTCGTAGAATTGAGTATGGCTTCAAGCCTAACTAAAGTAGTAAGTTTAGGTCACTTGCTGTTAGCTAGCTATACTAACCTTGAAATGACAAATTATGTGTATCATGTTGTTGTATGAGTGTAACCTGGAGGACTGACAGTATTTTGTAAAGTCTAAATTAATATATCCCTAGCCTGTATGTAAAAGTCTGTAATATCCCGCTCTTGTGATGGAACCAGCAAAAGTCATATGTAACTTTAGCTATAACTACAATAGGGATTTTCGAATGCTAGCCGGATATTTTCACAAGTAACTTTTTTCCTTCAACATGACAAACTTAATTTTGACTGTCTTTAGTCAGGTTCTTATTGTTTGTGTTTTTTGCTCTTAGTTTTTTCTCTAAGGCAAATTCCTGTACTGTTATTTAACTTCGCAATAGTTACTTAATGGTTTTCAGCCTTGTTAAATCTTGGTTATTTTTTTCGCTCAAAAACAAAACTCATGTGCTACTACATTTCCTATTGAAGAATCAACTTTCTCTTGCCTCTGTATTTTTCTCACTTTACCAACTTACCAAACTGGATGAATGTCCAGCCGGAACACAGACAGTAACGAGATGACAGCATACGGCGTCCAGCAAATTAGGAAGGTTAAAACCATTGTGATGTTCATCTGTAAGAGTTATTGACACAAACATTGCACCAATTTGGTTTTTCGCCCGTATGATTCTTAATTTGTTACCAATGCTTTCTCCTCGCAGCTTTTATACTTACTTTCAATACATGAAGTTCTAATGGACTCAGGTTCTCAGTGACAAATGAGAACACGACAACGCTTTCACAAGTTGCTACAGGAGTGACAGCTTCCAGTTCAATCTGCACGAGCCAATCATCAAAATATCAACCTTCAACTCTCTCGCGAAAACGCCAACAGCAGCGCCACCTGCACGCTCCAACTCACCTCCTGCTGCCGCTTAGCGCGCCACCGCTTCGTAACGCCAAGGTTGGAAACGCGAGCAAAAATATTTTTGTAGCACCAATACAGCACTGTCAGATGGAGGATGTAGCAGAAGGTCATGCAGCCTGTGGAATTCATGAGGTTCGTCAAAAGGTCAAAAGGGGGCGGGGCTTCCTGACCTCCTCTACTTACCACAAGTATAGCTGACTCCGCCCCAACTCCTGTCGAACCAATCAAGAGAGCACGAGACTTGTGTAGGCTCCAGGCGGTAGCTGGACCAGCCGAAAAGTGGCGTCAGCGTCCAAAAGAGCGCGTGAGCCCAAACGACGCTGATGGCCTTCCAGCTCGCGGATGGAGTTAGCAAATGTTCTAGAATTTCGTCAAATTTTTGCAGTTTCATCATCAAAGAATACGGGACCAAGGTTCATTAATATTTATTTAATTAATTAAGTTCCACTCACTGGAATGCGGTTTACAAATGGCAATATAGCGAAAGATGCTGACAGCCAACAAAGTGTTCATGGAAACCTGTGGAATTTAAAAATTCAAAAGCTTTGAATTTTAGACATAACAAAGACGCCATCTGGAGGCTAAACAAAAGTTGTCCTTTCACTACTCTGTTCATTTGGAAACGCTCTAATTTAATTTGTTGTTGTGCAATATTTGCAGTCTTGTTTTCATTATGAGTATGAGCGTGAATTTCTGAAGACGTCTCACTGCCACTGGATTCGTGGAAGTGTGTCAAAATCGCGATATTTCTGCTCCAGAAATCTTGGATAGAATTCATAAAGAAACTTGAGCCTTTAGAATTATCAAAGGATTCTATAATATTAGTGAACGCACGTCATACATTCATTAACTTAGTTTAATAATAAAGCTTGTGAAATCGGGTGCAATTTCAAAGCAACTCACCTGAGATAAGGTAAAGCAGAGAAAGGCGTACATTGTACACATAAAGTCTCCAAAGACCCAACCGCCCACGTAGCCTGAAATTGTTGTATATGGATAACCTGTAAGGAAAAATATGGCGAAAAATTCAAGGTTTTCAGTATATTTACTCAAGAAAACATAGAGTCTTTAAAAGTTGGCAAGGCTAATTAAAATAGGTTGGATGTTTTCTTTGATCAAGACTTTGGCAAGATTAATTAAAGTTAATTAAGCGAGACCTCAAGAAGCAAGAATTCAAAAAGGTGAACTTTACCGACAACTGAAATGGCTAGATCGCATACAGCCATGTTGAGAAGGAGGAGCATATGAGCGTTGTTCCGCATGAGGCGCCATCTGGTGACTGTTATGATGAAAAGTGTGTTTCCGATTGTTGACAGGATACCTAAAAGAGTAAACACGAAATAATACTGTTGTTAATGAAATCTGTTTTAAATTATCGGAATTTGTAGTCTAATGAAAAACGGCATTTAAGTCTTGCAAAATTTCCCTTGAAAACCACTGTTTTGAACCATCGAAGTTTCTGAACACCCATAGAGTAACTTTTGATGCCACATAATTGACCATCGGGTCAGTGACCTTGAAATTTAAATTTTGATGGAGGTCATTAACCTCCAGGTCAACTAGACCTTGACCTTTGACCTTTAAACTCACCAGCGATGGTCAAATAAACGGCGATGCCAGTCAACATCCCCTGGGTCGGCTTCCACACTTGCGCCATCTGGGTTCCGTTTCCCGCCATTTCCGCACTGACCTGCTCTTCCTCCGCGGTCGCTTCATAAGCGTTTCCATCGTCTTCTGCAGCGTCTCCGGCAAAGAAATTCATTTCGAAACCGCTTCAAGACAGAAAATTCTCACTTTGCCTCAACTCGGGCTTTTATGTACTGCCCGTTTCAGATTTCGCTGCCATTGCCACAAATTTATCTCTTGGAGAAATTACTCCCACTGCTATACTTCAACTGGCTCAACGCTGAAACGTTCCACGATACTCCATTTCTAAAGACACAATTTCCAGGAAATTTCCAACTTAATCGGCTTATCGTTCACAGGCGCTCACAGCAGCAGATTTCAGCAACAAGTTTGTCACAAAAAGAGCAGCAAAAGCACTAATTCACAGCCAGAAACGCTGTCACAAGCAAGCAACGCTTATATTTTAACACCTTTCAAGGCCACTATTCTCGTAATCGTAAATCCGAGGATTTGACCTGCCAACCAGTTTCAAATTTCGCTCTCCCGGGAGAAGAGGGAAAATCTAGTACATAAAGTACAATCAGGACGCTGCAGATGCACAATGTGCGGAAGCTCCTGGAGAAAATTTCTCGACACCTTTCCCACAAGCTGGCGAAACGGAATCTGGACTTTCTTTCCCAGGTTGCCATCCATATAATATTCGGAGGCTGCATAGCGCTTCCAGGTCTTCCTTCGCTGAAACTTGAAGCTTTTTGCTAACTTTTCTTCTTTCAATATTTTCCCTGTATAGATACAAGCCAGCAGCGCTCTGTCATTCATTTCTACGAGCTCTTCCTCCTCCTGCGGGAAACCTCAAAATTTCTCCAGTCAACCGAGATTTCCACACGGTAATTTCTGTCGCAAATGTGGACGCAGGTAATAACAACTCTGTAAGTGAGAGTCGCTACTACAATCACAGTCTATATTTAAGCCTTTCCTCCGTCAAAACAAGGCCAAAGGCGCTTCTCGATCGGATCAGTTGGCATGACGACGAAACGTGCTCCGACCAACTTCAGCCAGCCCAATGTCATTAATTTCGCAAATTCTACAGCCCAAAAATCCTTGTCTCCTTCATACCAACAACACCAAAGTCGTTCTTCCGTGAATACCTCAAAGCGTCTCTTTGACTTTTATCTCATTTCAAAGGCCTCCAGCAAACCCTAAGCTCCGATAGCTTTGAAGTTATACACGAGTTTAACAATGTGGTATCACGTAATTTTTCAATTCCTCGAACCTTTTATCAAAAACTAATTAACCTTCTGCCAACAAATGCCGCGTAATAACATCATTTTTTCGCGCTACTGCGCTTTGACCCCACGGCGACGCTGCGCATCTCCAACATAAAAAATCCACCGTTATGTCCACCTCTTGTCAGTTTCATCAACCTTCAGAACGCTTCCCGGAAGGAAGTCGCCAATGACGCTGCGCGCAGCGCAGCGTCGCGCAGCGTCTGACCCTTTTTCCCGATAACTGACCCTTCAACCACTTTACACTCAAAATCTCTCCTTTGAAATTACAAAAGACCTCGGCGCGCTGGACCGCAGCGCGCCGCGCGCTTTTCACGGCCAAGGTCGATGTAAGGACTCTTTAAGAAAACAATGACAACCTTTAATCTTCTGAAAGCAAGAACAATTTAAACCATGTACTCGACCGTATGAAAAACAAAGCGCGCTTTTATAAAAGCGCTCTTCTCTTATCATCTCTATTATCTTGTGTAAACGGAGGCGAACTTTACTGTTTGTAAAAGCTCATGGAAAAACATGATAGCCGCCGGCAGTATCACATTTCAGTGAACTCAACATCCATCGTTCGCTGCGGAAGCGTAGCGCAGCGCGCCGCGCTGCGCCAGTATCAAACTGGATATCGTTGAGAGCACACAAGAGTAATTTGGTTGTATATTTCGGAGCGTTAATTGCATTTGTTTGTGTATCAGTTGGGCTTGATTCAGCTGTCGGTTTCACTAACGAAGAGCCTTGATTCGCTTTGAACGACAAATACTTCGTATGTTGATTCCACGAATCGGATAATAAGGTAACTCGAGACAGATTTCCTCCAGTTGATTAAATTAAAGTAATTACCCGTGTGGCAGTGTGTTATCGGGTTCTATGGTGAAATTCGTTGGAAATTGTTTGACAACGGGATCGACTTGGAGCAACAACAACAACAACAGCCTTTTTCCTGGCAGAGATACAAAGCTACAAAAATAGCAATTCTAATCAACTATTCCGTGTCTATTGTTGTTTTCCAGTCCGTTTGGAGCGAAAGACGTCGTAGGAAAAGAAACGGCGAAGACGAGACAATCATCATGACAAGCCCAGGATCAGGATCGATTTCCATGCTCTCATGTAAACGGAGGCTTCCAAGCCCGTTATTATTTTCCGGCAAGTTGAACCTGTCATCTCGGCAACCGGATAATGAGGCAGAAGAAAGCGAAAGAAGACGAGGACAAGGAGAAAAGTTTCACGTTTCCACATTTGCCAAAACATTCGCTCTTTTTTGTCTACTCGGCGTTTACTGGATCCAGGTCTCTGCCATTTTGCCATTTTCGCCAACTTTTCTTCTCATGTGCCTTTTAGCTCGTTCTGTTCTTGTAGCCCAAATTTTATTACTTTTCTCCGTTAAAAGTTGCGGTGGTTCAAGTAGTTGAACACACCGAAAAAAGCAAGACGACTTTTCTTTAGACCAACTTTACAGCCCTTCATAAATAATTAATGTCACACTCACTTCTCAATCCACAGACAACCGAAGCCAGGAATATCGACAAGACCAAGTACACGACGCTTCTTGCTCCCGCAGCGCCATCAGCGCCGGCTACTCGAGTCGTAAAATCCGAATTAGTTCAGCAACAACAAGAAACTCCGCCCAAGTCCAGTAAATTTATGCTGGATTTGGAGGCACCACCAGAGGGCGCTGATGCTGATGACGACAAACAACCACCGGACAGTGTCATCTTCCCAAATATTTTCGCCCAGATTCTTCGAGATACTACTAGAAATGCCACTCAATTTTTCCAAGCTCTGCCACCAGGTGGCGCTTCTGAGTTCAAAGAGTTTATGGCGGCGCTCTTCGCCGCTGCGTCCAACCAGGCGTCACTAACTCCATCTTTGAACAACACCGAAGTCAACTCCACGCGCCCTCTGGCGCTGGCGCTCTCTGGCGAAGAGCAAGCTGAAGAACCAACGCCTACCTTGAACCAAATCGAAGTAGGCAATGAGCTCGATCGGAAGCTCAGTATCGAAGTTTCACCAAGTGATCGCCAGCTTCCGGCGATTTCGGTCCATCAGGCAGCGCCCAGTTTAGCGGCGTCTGTGTCGCCAGAACCGGAAACCCGGGTAGTTGAAGAAGCAGCCGAACCGGAAGTGTCTGAAGATGATGAGCAGCTTCAACAAGATGAGCCTCTGCTAACAGCGCTATTTCCACCTCCGATCGATACTGCGCCTGAAGGAACCTCAACAGTCAAGGGACATCTGGTGGACAAGTTTGGAACTGCAATTGGCGGTGGTCTCATCGATGAAACTTTTAGTAGGCCCATAAGCGCTTTTGATTGAAAACTGGCGGCAATTTTGAAAAAGTTGCTTCTGGTTTTGTACATATACGCCAAATTTGTATACACTTTTTCGAGAATTAATTTAACAAGAGACTGACGCAACCTCCTTTGTATTTTGTGATATATTAAATTTTGCAAATTCATGGACACGGGAAATTACCTGTGATGTAACTGTAATTCATTAAGAGCTTTCGGAGTATACTTTCTGTCGGCTAGATATTATGCTATGGTTTAATGCCGTTCAAGTGAAACAACATTTCCGGTAGCCTTTGCATAAAGTTATTACCGAGGCATCAAATACAGGCTGGGAAATGCGTCGTTCAGAAAAATGCTTTTTGGACCTTGTTAGCCTCCTAGATCCAAGATTCTGAAAATTCGCAAAAGCCCTACTCAACGTTCACAAAATCTTCTACAAATGAAAGTCTATAAATTATTATACAATTACACAGCTCCATCGAATCCATCAATTGCAGCTAAAATTAAACTTGACCTCGGGCAAAAATTAATGCCGTGACCAGGATTCGAACCTGGGTTACTGCGGCCACAACGCAGGGTCCTAACCACTAGACGATCACGGCT
>JAQGBJ010002375.1:0-16784 GCA_034698345.1 Sphaeridia pumilis
AGCTTTTAGGCAACAATTTTCGACTTCCAGTTTGAAATCCTAGTGGCGAATAGTACGTGGGTAGAATTTCAAGAGCCCAGTTCTAATTTTACAGCCTGGACGCTGCCCAAAGTGTTACAACTTCTACTCCTTGAACTATTCTATTGAAATTTTGTTGAGGCAAACAAGCAGCAAAAAGTACGGTTTCAAGACACACAATCCGAAATATTATCATTGCTTCAACTATGCCTCGAAAGACACACTTCGACAAAATGGTCCGAATTTTCGGAATCTACGCAACCTTGGGTTACCTTCTCCGCTTCAGTCCTTACAAATTCGACTTTAAAAATCGGCAACTCGTACTGGACAAACGTCGACGAGCCAAAATTTTCTTCAACTTTCATCTCATCCTCCTGCTGACCTACGACGCTTTTCTTGCGGTTCAGTGCTATAGGATCTCGGGCGACACTAAAATCTCTCAGGCTTCAAAACAGCGCTCATTTCAAATGGCGCGACTTTTTTGGATATTCACGCCTTCATTGGTACCAGCGATGGAACACTACGGCGAGCACGCCCGTATCATCAACGCGCTCCTGGAAACCGAGAGAAGCTGGAGAGGTAAGTTTCCCTGTATAACTGCGCAGTAACGCTGGTTGTTGGTTAATCACTGCGCAGTCGTCATGTTTTTGCTTTTGCGTAGTGCGCCACGGACTCAAAGCTGGCTCCAAAGGAACTGCCTTCACATTCCGCGTGATCCTCGTATACTCACTGACCATTTCGATTTGAATGCCAGGGACGTCGTCAAGGACCAAACGATGCGCCATCTGGTGTCGAGCCTGTTTCCACCTCTCGCAGGACTTGAAAAACTTCCGCTAATGGCGCTTCAGTCGCTTCTCCTCTGCAGCCTATGCTACCATTTTTTCTTCATGGTGCTCATCATTCAGTTGTATCTCTCAATCGCCGTTTCCGGAATTGGGCTCTTGAGGTATAATTTCTTAAAGTGTCCTGCTCCTTTGTACCTTGCCACCAGCGGACTTCGTCTCAATCCTGCGTAATTTTTTGCAGAATAAGCGATCATCAAACCACCAGAGGGCGCCATACGCGAACAATGTACATGACACTGACAGTCTTCGATCGAGTTCTGGCCCCACTCGTTGGACCTTGGACTGTGCAATTGGTAACAGCTTGGCTGGTATCAATCACGTTGATGCTCTTCCAAGGGATCGTCTTCAAAAACTTGGTATCTGGTTTCGGAAGCGTGATCGTCTTTTTCACTCTTCAAAACTTCACAAGAGCTTGCGGCGAGTTGCCCGAGTTGTGTTACCAAGTCATGAGAACTTGGCTACCTTTGACGCAGACTTCTGCAGAATTCGCCAAATGGTTCAGGGCTGTCAGGCCCCTTCGCATATACATTGGCTCATTTTTCTACTTTGATCGGGCGATTTTGTTGACTTTTGCAAGCATTATCGTTTCTAACCTCACTGATCTCATTTTGTCGTATCGGAAAGCTTAAAAAGAACAGCCGTTTTCAGACTTTTTGTTTTGGGCATCATGTTGATGGCTTATAATGCTTTTCTTGGTACTGTTGGACATGTCTCTAGCAAAGTGGGGATGACAAGGTATCAAATGTTGAAGTTTATTGTTTTTCTCACTTATAAGTTATTGAGAATTTATATTTCCCTAATATACAGTGACAGTTTAGTTATACAATTAATACAGAAGAACCTTTTAACGCATGTGAGCTTATTGGCAGCTACTGACCGGCTTGAAGTGTTAATGGATACTTCAAGTTGAATTCTAACGATACCAAACCTACTCATCTAAAACCGGACAGGAAAATGCTTTTGGCGACAAAATCAAATCAATGACTATGAACTAACATGTGCTGTTTATTACTTGATTATTAGGTAGCTTTAGCTACCTTATAGGTTTACCAAACTTGTCCGTCCGTCCGTCACAAAAAAGTTTTCTTAACTTGCATTTTGAAGTGCCTGCATAAATCCCGAAGGTGTCTGTCACACTTTTAAAGATGTCTGTCACGCTTCTGAAGGTGTCTGTCACGCTTCTGAAGATGTCTGTCACACTTTTAAAGGTGTCTGTCACACACAAATGCATGTGCTAAAGCTACCTCTTCACACCGGGCCTCCGGTTTATTACGCTTGAGCTTGGCTCTCAAAGGGAAGGACGTGAGTCCCAGCTGGATTGGAACGCATCCGTTACCTGAATGAGCTGAGCAGCACCAATGCCGAGAAGTTCTGGTAGGTTGTTAAAGACGTTAGTGATTGGAGCTCTGGCTAAGCTGGAACAGACTTAAGCCCACTAATAGTAGTTTAGTACACATGTGGATGTACATTGGAAAAATTAATTCAATAGTTTCATTACTACATGATCTTGCATCATCTCCCTTTTACACAACAACGCGAGTTCCGAGGAAATCTACATGGAAAATGGCCTATCTATTATGCCCATGTAGTTCCGCTTAAGTACCCACAGAAACGGGGCCAATGGTTCTCAAGAAGTCCATTCCTGTCCTCAGTATGGTACCCTATTCTAGGGTTCCATAATAAACAGTTTTAAAACAAAACATTTTGACAACGCTCCCTCTGCCGGCGGAATATTGAAGCTGGGCAGAACAAAGAGCAACAATAGCAAAACTTTTACGTTTCCTCGAAAGCTTCATGGTACAGGTGGAGCTGCTGATGGAGCATGAAAATGGCGATTCGATGCGCAAAATCTCGTCCAGCATAAAACTTGAAAATTGTGAACACATAACAGATTGTACAGAAGAGGGCCTTTTTCATGTTGAAAAAATTCTCACAATAAGACGTTACCAGGTCTGGTCTACTATACTACAACTACAAAGCTGGAAACTGCTTTCTGCTTGACGCAAACAAAAACTGGTTTGGCAACTAGACTTGTCTTGATATTGCATGACATATGGGATAAAGTGGACGCTGCTGTAAAAGATGTGTGCATTTGCCATACATTTTTGCATGGCACTTTTGCAAAGTTCCAGCGTCTTTACGATGTAACTCTACTCTCGGTTTTTTGCCAAAGATACGATAATTGAAGCACGAACAAAAGGTAGGTTCACATATCTCATCATATCATGTAGTGGATCAATGTATGCATGAAATGGATGGAAAATGTGGACGCTTATAGGAGCTAATCCAGCGTAACCTTGATAGGTAAGTCAGAGGTAGTAAGAAAGCGTGTATGTTTTTGCGAATCTTGGATGGGTCTTTGATTTTTGCAAACGAGGGCGGCTCAACATTCATGTTGTTGACTGAGGCAGGAACAGGACAAGATGGTGGTGATCTCCGTATAATCACCATCATAATATTGATGTAGTGTTTTTGCCACAAAAATATCGGAAGAGGAAGCAAAAGCAGGATCTTATTGGCTTTGGTTGTAGGTGAGTGAGTGCGTTACGTGGTGGGACCAGGAGGTACTTGCTGGAATTGGCGATCAGGTGTGTCGCCAGTGAAGTTTTGGTAGTCTAGCTATCTGTTATATTTGTTCGAAATTGAAGCCAAACATTTTGCCGGTACTGTTTGAATGTTGAACATTTTTGGCGGCAATGTTGTGATACCTTGTGTATAAGGAAAAATATTTTTGCTGTACTGTACCGTGCGTCTGGGCGGAGGCTCAAGTGTTTTGGTGAGCGGCGTCGGAGGTGGGTAGAGGACGAAGGAAGACCGGAAGCGATGCAGCATGGATTCGGCAAAGCAGCTTTCGGCCAGAAGGAAGTCGGTGCAGTTCAAAGTGGAAGTGTTTGACGAGCGGGATACCCAATGTGGCATTGCGAGATGTCCCACGATTGTCGTATCGGATATCCGGTTTGTGGTGCCGCTTTCACTACTCGTTGTCTTCATTCAGGGAGCTGTGTCCGCCCAAGGAAACAAGGGTGAGTCACTTTTGAAATTTGCAGGCTTGTTTTGATTTTTTGTAGTTCAGAAGGTGAGTGCTGTTGTTGCAAAATGTTCCAGGTAAATGAATCAGGTCTTTAGCGAGATAAGGCGGGAAAAATTCCCACGGTTGGTTATTAGCAAAATTGAAAGAACTGCTCTGAAATTTTGTTCGGATAAAAAAGTGACAGGCTTAAAAAAAATGGTAACTTCAGCTGCAGTAGTTACGAAATATGGTATTGGTTCTGGCACAACTGGAGGCGAACTGATGAAAGCTAATGAATATTGGTGAGCATGAAGACAATTTACCAAGTCAGATTTTGTCCGTTGAGTTGAGCGATTATATCTAATTTACAGAGAGGTAGGAAACAAAAGCAATAATTGGTACAGGTGTATATATATATTTAATATATAAGCGTAACGAAAGAAAATGTAGAAGCGGAACGATGTTTAGTATTGAGAGCAACAACAGAAATTATTATGGGCTAGTGCGAAAATTCAAGCGAGGTTTCGCAAGCGATTGAAAATATGATTAGAGAAGCTGGTGACAAGTACTGTATGTATGTGAATTTAGTAATTAGACGTAGTAAGGCAGTTTACTGGTCAGTGGACCACTTCAAAGATTGAAGATAAGAAACAACTTTATATTTCCGCACATTTCCTGTAAAATCAAGTGTTTGATAATAAACAAACGAGCTGATTTTGAAATTTTGGCGATTTGCAGATATTGGACTGTGTCTAGCGGCAGTTTTTTCATCTTTGATATTCTCTAGCATTGGAAGAGACCATAAGCCAAGATGGCTGGGGGCTGGAACGCTTTGTACAGCCGTGGCTTGTTTGATATTAAGCGTGGAAGATGCGCTGGAACTGAAGTAAGTTGAAAAAAACAGGGTGTCGAATTTCAAGGTTTCTTTAAAGCTTCAAGCTTATCGGATTTATTAAATTTTCAGCGAACCGATGATACGGTACACAGCACACTTTTGCAACGGTCTCGGAATGGTCAGTTACCTGACGCTTGGGGTTTCGTATATTGATGACAACTTTCAGCGACATCTACCGATTGTGATGGGTAATTCGAAAGCGCTGTTTAACTTCGTCTTCTAAAGGTACAGGTTTTGAGAACACTTTGAATTTCTTGGTATATTATCTTACAGGACTGATCCTGGGAATCGGCAGCGTTGGAAGTTTGATCAAGCCAACAATGGCGCCATGGCTGATAATGGGCGCCTTCTCTGTAATAGCTGCCATGCCAATTTCGCTTATGCCCAAGATCATTAATCGACACAGTAACTTCAACGCGGCTGTTGTCAGTCCTATGGACGACCCATCGAAAATGCGAGGTATACATGTGAGAACGAGAAGTGACGAGCGCTCCTGCGTTACTCTTATGACGGCTACTGAAAGCTGAATTTTTCTAGTCAATGGAACATAATTTATGGACAAAAACTGACCTTTGTTTTTCCCTACACTTTCTTGTAGAACGTGGAAACTCAATTTTATCCTGTTTGTGCAATCCGGTCGTCGTTTGCAATGCTGCAGCTTGTGCTTTTTTCCTGATTGCAGCGGAACATGTCTGTACTCAAATCAACAAAGGAGGTCAGTCGGTATTTAAAGTGCAAGTTTTGCTCCCCTAATTTATATCATCATGGAGCTCCTACAATTTTTGTAATTTATGTTTGATTATCTGTAATAGCTACTGAAGTTGTCGGCTTTGTTCTGCTTGGGTGGTTCATCCAGTTTGTGAAACCGAAAGGGCGGGTTTTGGCGGCGATCAATATACTTTGTGCAATCGGCATTGGAACGCTTGCAATGGTCAATGCGTTTTTCTGCGGCTGTACTTTTGTAACGATGGCCGCTTTTGCGACGCTGCTGTTTCTTAGTTGTTGTGGAAGGCTTGGAAGTTTTCTATTTTGTATTCGGTGAGTGAGAATTTAAAATGAGATGAAGTTTCAAAAAATTAGCAATTATCTAAACTTCAATTTTGGATTTAGGACGGTGGACATAAACGATAAACCAGTTGCCCTAGGCCTCACAATTCTCCTGATCTGCCTTCTGCTCTTGCCGCTGAAACTTGTTACCACTATTTTCGATTTTCCAGTTTTGTCATGCCAGTACTGTCCAGCTGCGGTTGACCAAGTCGTTGCGATGTACTCAACATCGGATAATTCTACCACTGAAGAAAATCCATTCTTCAGCTTGACGACGGAAGCGTATGAGTGTGACCTGACTAAATCTTGTTGCCATAATAATAGGATACCTAGCTTCATAGCAGTAGCTTTAGCTGTCGTTAGCGCCTTTTGTGACTTTTTAATTCTAAGGGTTGTGAACCAGTTTAATGTATACGGAAAATGAGTTGAATAGGGGTAACTATAAATGTAATACTGTAACTATATATGTACAAAAGCCTAAAATTGCTATTATGTGTAATGATGAGTAAGTCGGACTGAATGAGAGATGAGAGGCTTTACTGAAATTCCGATGTTAATTGTAATTTATCTTTGATTCTCTGCACTATATATACTTATTTCAGTTGTTCATGCAGGGTAAGAAACGACGTTGTGTTGTATGCTGTTTTTGTCGAGTCCGGAAAGTATAGATGGCGCTACTGCTACTGCAAGAAACTGCAAGAATGTTGCAAAACTTGAAGCTGATAAATTCTGTAATTTTCGGAAGTTATCTTGATTTTGACACAACATTTCAGCTTTACCCGCAATAGAAACTTTCAAGTTATATAACAGGGAGGATGATTTTGAAGATAATAAACCGGAGGCCCGGTGTGAAGAGGTAGCTTTAGCACATTTATTTGTGTGTGGCAGACACCCTTAAAAGGGTGGCAGACACCCGACGTTTGGAATTGGCGGGAGATTATAGCCCGCGGGACTCTAACATCTCGCGGCTTCTCCCGCGGCACATACATCTCCCGTGGCACGTCCCGAGTATAATTGCAGGAAACCACCTATTACTGACTCCTAGTTAGAATTTCTCCAGCCCCTGAAAACCCCTGCTAAATATCCTTAGTTAACAATAAATGGTGGAAAAAGTAGTCTTGAAGGTTAATGATTATATCTGAATTGTTTTTCTACCCTGACATTCTCATAACACGATCCTTAATCCCATTACCTCTCCCGATGATATTGAAGTTCCTGAATTGCCGAAAACTGCATCGACGAATCCCCAAGATCAAGTGACAACACAAGGACTTTTACATATGGATTCCACACTTGAAAGAGTGGTCATTGGAAAGGGTTGAAAAGTGTGAAATCCATACGAAGAGGATTAGTGGACCCTTGCGGCTGATAGCATCGCGAGAGGGGGAGAGCAGCTCGTGCATTCTATGAGTACGAGGGAAGAATCGTATGAAAGCGAATGGGAGGGAGATGAGCCATAGAATTGTTTTGTTGTCGTTTGTGTCAGCTGTATACATGGCATTTTGTGTGTTGTTGACTGATTGTGTAATTTGGCGGCATCTTGTACTCCAAAGATATTTATGTTTCATATTTGTAATTAAGCGGAAACAAGTTAATTTTACATGAAAAACTCGTTAATTTTCTGGTGTGATATTGTAGTACCGTGTTGAAAATTTTGAAGTGAGAAAACTTTGGTGTAGTTGGAGTTTTGTTGTGTACAGTAAAATAGTACCAATTTTATAATTTGCTTGTTTTCTTTGGTTTTTAGTTGAAAGGCCACCCAGTAGAACTTTCAAAATGGAGCCAGTTCGAGAGCGTCATATATTGCAAACATTTACTGCTAGTACCCATGTGAGTAAAACTTGATTTGAACATTTGATCTTGAATCTTATGGGCAAATGTAGAGAATGGTTTTACAGCCCAGAGTTGCGGAAGCAAAAGAACTTGCCGACATAGAGTTCAGAGGCACAATGCACCTTGACTATCTCAGAATCCGTATGTCAAAAGTCCACGCTTCCAATCTTGTATATCATCAACAAGGGCTTCGTCACTGTTTAGCAGACGTAATTCTCCGGTCAACCCAAGGGCCTAGAGGTCTGCCGTTGTTGCCTAAAGATTATCCAGCCAGATGAGTAACTACCAAACAGATTGATTCAGCGTCAGATATACTTGGATCGACCAACAGCGCAACGTACAGCGGAACAAGTGTGATGCTGATACCAATCCTGCGACATTGGCAGGCCGACGATCCATTGCAAATGGTCCTGTTAATACTGGCTACTGAAGACGGAAGCTACCTAATAAATCCAGTAGACACAAAACTGCCCGTTCTTTGGAAAACCTTCTGGATAATCAAAGCATTGTGAAAATATTCATCAATGGATCCGCTGAGCTTCATTTCTACTGGATACTTCTCAAGGCAGCTACAAAAAGAGTTTTTTGCATCCGAAGCCACTTCAAAGCAATACCAGGAGACAAAGGAGAGACGCTTGATTCTTACTTTACCATCAATGAATCTTTGCCCCGCTTCGAAAAGTATTACAGCATTGGCCCACTTGTTAATTTCGTGATGAACACCAGTCAACAAGATTCGGGATTCTCAGGAGTACATTCAAACATGAAAGCTAGAGAACTGTTGGACTATGGGGAATATGCTGAAAGACTGCTGATGACCATGGGAGCTCAGTCTAAGGGCGCAAGGAGCCATGTTGATTGGGCTAGTGTACTGGAACCAATACAGCCATACATATGTGCGAGCGGAATGGGACTAATGAACAACAGATTGTGGCAAATAATAGCTTCTGGCCTTGCAAAGAAAACGTTTATGTACTTCTTTGTTTTAATAATTTTGAACCAATTCTTTACATCCTATCAACTAACAATTCACACTTACTCTTCCACACAGTTTGAACAGGCCGTTTTGCACTCATCAATGGTTACGACATCAATGTATTCCTCTCCGTCTTCTTCATCAACCGCTACCTTGTCGGCTTTCATCGCGGCTTGAAACCTGACCGCAAGAAATTTCTCAAACTTTGCGTTTCATCATTGCCTCTGCAATAGTTGTTTTGACGTTTTTCTGAATTTAATTAGTGTTACCTGCGAAATACCGTGTACACATCATCACACGAGTTCGAATTTCCAGCAGCCATGCAACCGGGAACTATAACCACGTCTTCCACCTGTTACTTGTATCGAAATGCATTTTTTAGCTTTATCTACACCCCTACCTCTCTCAGCATATCCGTTGAAACGTCTGCCGTCACTCAACCCCCCTACAATATACCGATCTTTTCCAAAAATCCTTGATGTCCGCGGAATTATGAAAACCTAAAAAAAATCGGGAAGAAAGAATTTTTTTGCCGCAATTTCGCTCAAAAAATATTGACCACAATCGCTACTACGCATGCTTGCTTTTTTATATCGATATGTCTGCCAAAATCTTTTCATGAAAGTAAGATATCTACGCCTAAATTACACAAAACCCACCTGGCGAGTATAACAATTAATGAGAAGTACGGTCATCAAGGGGTTTAGGCCCGGAAGTTTCGTGCCGATGAACCTCTAGCGGGAGTTGAGAATACCGCGAGATATCCCAGTCCCAAGGGTGATGCCGCGGGAGATATAGCTCTCGCGGGACCTGCCTCGGGAGGTGAGGGTGCCGCGGGAGATGCCGCGGGAGCTCCCGCGGGGTATAATCTCCCGCCAATCCCAAATGTCGGACAGACGCCTTTAAAAGTGTGACACACCTTTAAAAGTGTGGCAGACACCTTCAGAAGTGTCCCAGGCACCTTCATGACTTATGCAGGCACTTCAGAATGCAAGTCACGAAAACTTTTTTGTGACGGACGGACGGACAGACTGACAAGTCTTGTAAACCTATAAAGTAGCTGAAGCTACCTAATAAGGGAGAAAATCATTTTTGCCCTCATGGTATATATTCGTCGCTCTCTAGTCTTTTTCCGTTTTGAAAGTTATTTTTTTCTCAACGACGTTTTTGTATGAACGGATTATGTCTGGATAAATGCGGTATATATAGCGCTGATTAATAACTCAGCTCGTTCGGAAAGCACTGAAGCACACACAATCACATCCTGCTTTTAAACCTCTGATATAAAGTCAAATTTTGAATTTTCCATACATTTTTCAATGGCATCCCGATCTCTCTGAACTTTTCGACAGAATTTCTTGACCTTCTTTATTTTAGATTTTCAGCATTTGACACCATGGAAACTTGTTAGTTGTTTATGCACATGTACTTTTTGCGTATAAACAAAGAGAGTTTTTGTTGCGTAATCAAATTTAGTTTGCTAAGAAAACTTGAAAACATAGTGGGAGAAAAGTCAAGCCTTTACCTCTAAACGTAAGTTGACGTCATTCAGGACCATGAGGCCCAATTTTTTCCATGTTGACGAGTATTTTGAGCTTGAGAAAAGTTGAACTTCGGCTTTGCGTACATTTAACCATAATCAGATTAAAAAAGAGGCCTGGATGGCTGACGGGATTCACTTAATTACTTCTATCATCAAACCAAAATTATTCTCTTCTCGACTAAATACTTCAATGGAGGAAATAAAATTATTTACAAAGTCAAATCCTTTGAGCAAACAATTCCGGGATGTTATTGTTAGTAAACTTGTTTCTTTGTAACCCTTTAACTGTCGATAAGCCTTGGAAGTATTTACCCTGATTCTGCTTCGCTTTCCACTTAATTCCCTTGTTGGGCTGAACGTGACGGTTCCAACTGGAGAGCTGACAAGTGATACAGATGCATATTTGACCCGTTGGAAAAATGAGTATTCTTTTATTGTGCTAGAAGATTCGCAGTGAAAAGGGAAAGTCAACAAGGTTCTGAACTATAGTATAAACGGCAGAGTGCTTTCGTCGTCTTTTTACTTACTACGTAGTCTGTTTACGTAAGAATGTATGGATAAAGTACACAAAAGTTGCATTATGTTAGCTGGCCAACAAGGAACAGTTGGAATGCAAAGTTTGGAATGTTTTCCGTAGCTGACTTGAGTAGACACATAAACAAGTCCGAGGGTAGTGAAAGTTATGGCGAAATAGGCCCTTTAAAGAATTGCAAATGTTGTTGTCCTAAGAAAAGCTAACGCTAAGAAGTAGCAAAGTGTATGTTTTTGCAACTTCAGAGACTTTCAAGTCGTTAAGAAACAAAATATGTACATTTCTGTAGTAGTTCGTGGATGGCCTTACCAAATCTCATCAGCAGATGAGCACTATTTATAAAAACAGTAAATGGAAATGCAATCCAAATATTGCGACAAAATTACAGGTAATTAATTTCTGTTTTGTATTTTTGAGCCCATTAAAATTTGCGCTGGGTAACTGAGACAACTCACAGGTTGGTCATAAATGAATTGTGTAAGAATGCAAGTAATAGTGGTATACCACTTTGTCCGTAGCTATTTTGTTGCATTGTTAATGGACTTTTAGCACGCTTAATTACGAATCCCTGAAGCCTTGACGACGACGGCAGTGTCTCTTTTAACAAAATCAAAGAAGAAACCCGAGATGTCGCGTTGTTATTATAGGGGAGAGGAGACTGTTTTCTTTTGTGGCGGAAGATTCCTTCAGCTTTCTCAAATGACAAAGAAGAAAGTGCGGAAGGGACTTTCTTAATGATGTATGAAGTTGAAACGCTTTTTACCCGCTTAAAAACCGTGGTGAGTTACAACATGTTTGCTTGGCCGATGCGGCGGCTGTCATCCGAATTTTCTTTGAGCATAAAGTTCCAGAGCTTTTTCGTTACGCTTTTCTAAGGCTCGGAGTTGCACAGTACTGGTTGTGTAATCATTTTAAAAACATGAAGCGGGAAATGTTTTATGAAAAGAGCACAAAAATGAGGATTGATGCGGGAATATTTTGCGCTAATGCTCATCATTACCCGGAGAAGTGACAGACAGCCAGGGTTGCTACTTTTGAAATGTTTGTTAGCATCGAGGATAAGACTGATTCGAGTTGATGAAATACAAATTGCGAGGGGACTGAAACAAGCTGGCCAAAGTCATTATTATCCGGGTGGAAAAATACTCAAGTGGTTGAGAAAATGCGTTTGTTAAGAAGCGGTAAATTGTGAAGATGTTCTGAAAATTATTCTTGTTATATTTTTTATCAAGAAGCTGGAAGAGACAAATGCCAAGATGTGGTTCAATGAATGTGCAGGAGATGGAATTGCTTTTAATATTCCGTGGGATAAAAGGAAGAAAGAATGAAGAAATTATTATATGAGGGAAAGTAAAATAGTCCAAGTGAGTGGGAAAAGACAAAAGAGGAATTTCGTGGTTTCCTGTCTGCGAGACTGTCTTTGCTGGAATAATTCAACGGAGGAACAACGTTGTAGTATAATAAGAGTTTCATTATTGGAGATTTAAGAGGTTGGAAAACAATGCAATATAATGAGAAGATGGTTTCGAGAGAAAGAGTTCTTGTACAAAAATTCTTGGCGAACTGTCTGAAGCGACATCTGGTGGATATCGAAAATGAATGTTTAAAGTGAAGCTTTGATGCATTTTCCTTTGAACTTAAACTTAAATAGAATTCGTCCGTCTTAATTACACGCCTGAACTCACAAGGACAAGATGCGTTCATAGCCTCAATGAACACTTGGCGAAGCACTGTACGAGTGCGAGGTTTGTACTCGCGCAAATGGCATAGGCTATTTGTCCATAAGTTTTTAATTAATTGAAGATCTCTGGCGGTAAGGAAAAGACATAAGAGGAAAGTGCGAGTTTTGTAATTGTCTGATTGTATTCCCGTCCATTCGTACATGATGGTAAACAGTTTATTATGGCCACGGAATTCTATTCTACCATACACCACTCAATTTAATATTGTATTAAGCATGTGCATGGCGATAAAGACGATACCAGCAGTCGAGAAGCCCCCGATATGCATATATGCAGCAAACCAAACCTCTAATTAATCCTTGTCTATCAATGACGGCTTACCTGTGTGCCCGGAATCATTTTCATGGGATCGACTGGATTGATTGACAAGCTTGAAAGCCGGAACGGAAATAGAAGCGAGGAGGCGTCTGCATGGAGAATGGAAGTATCAATCTGTTCCCTGTCCAACGCGGATGTCGGATGGGTTTGTGTACTTTGGAGATTGAAGGGAGCGAAGACGTGTTTTGTAATTCAAATGTAGTTTGTGTACGTATATACGTGGCGGAGGAGAAAGCTACTGCAGCTTCAGGATGTTTATCATGGTTGCCGAAGAAATACTAAATTGTAATTCTTGTATATTGCCAATGTGGCAGTATGGCTATGAGTGCCGAGGTAGGAAGAAATGTTTATGGTCCAGTAACGACGACAAAGTTCGTTTGTTGTCAAGTCTGGAAATTGGTAGAGCAAATTTGGCGAAAACGCTTTGCAAATATACAGACAAAGAAGAAGGTGTTGTGATTTGAAAAAGGACGTGAGCGGAGAACAAAATGGATTTCGACCTGTCAACTTGTTAACGGCGAGACGGAAAGATGCAAAAGAAGACGTGAAATTTGGAAGGCGTCAAAGCGAGAAGGTGACAATGTGTGTGTATTCGTAATGATGAAAAATTGTCCAAATCTGGTAAAACAAAGGTTCGCGTGAGGGAGGGGAAGGATGAAAAACATGAGGTACTGTAAGTATTCTCCAAACTTTATCATTGCTTTTTTCAGATCCAATATTCAGACGCAGCAATCTCTCAAATGTGCATCAAAACTGATGGTGTATGAAGAATGGCTTCTTCTCGGGACAACGCTGCATCGCAAAGGTGAAAGAAAAATTAGACGGCTGAATTCCCTGAATTTTGTTAACCTCAAACATACAGCACAAGATGCGATATCTAAAAAATTGTTTAATAATAATCACCGTTTAAGAGAGAACGTATAAAGACACGCAGCTTTCGCTTACTATGCTCCACATCATAGGTGAATTTCTGTAGTCTTGTCCATTGAAAGCAGACAAATAACATTGCGTTGAAAAATTGAAGCTTACTTGAAATTAAATACATATACTAGTTGAAAATTAAACTTTGGATGAATATTTATTTTATTTTTTGAAGTTGGAAGTCTAAACCCTTACGCATTCATACAATGGTACAATCAGTTCAATACCAAGTTTCAATTGTTAAAACTTACATAATTAAACATGCGGACATCCTTGTTTCGACAAATCTGGATTATTGCTAACATTCAGCTGACTAAAATCTTGTAACATTGGAGACTTAGAGAAAGTTGCTATCAGTCGTCGGAATAACTAACTGACTTATCATATATATACTGGCGGAATTTTAACCGTGTTTTGAAAGTTGACTACCGGTATTTTCTCCAAAGTAAGCTTTCGCGTCATCCAATGACAACGTTACCCTGCTGTGTGGCCGCTGCATACATTACAACTGACGTCAGATGAGTGCAATTTGGATGGCCATTGTGTCTCGTCGTTGTTTTGATTCTGTAATTTATGTGAATTAGCTCTGGGGGTTATATGAACGTCATTGACGTTTATGCATCTCTGTCGACCGTTTCGGGCCCAAAAGCAAGAAAGCAGCGTGTATAACCGATAGAGTAAGTAAACGGGAGAAATCAGTTTTTCCTGCGAGGAAAGACAAGAGAAAGTATCTAAAAACAGAAATGCCCGGCGGTTCCAGCCATCGTCGCCGTTGCTATTTTCGTTTACCGACAGATAAAACGACGGCAAGGTCTTGGCGGCGGGGGAGGATTAGAGCGATAGCGGTAGCTGGCCGCTTTTCGTTTCCGTGCACACTTTTCCTATTTTGGCCTTGTTTCAGGGACGTTAGTGGCGGGATTTACGATAGTGTTTCATGGAAAATTTAATAATTCCCAGCATCAGCAATGCCATTCCTAAGAGCCTTAGGCCACCACTTTTACTACAGAAACTAACGGAAACGCTAGGTAAAGTTGCGTCGCTTCCTCCTTTCTGCTGATCCAAGCTTAATGTATGCAAAGCGTCGGTCGGACTGATAAAAGACTGGGAGAGAATTCAAGAGTGAGTGAGTGTATCATGTATGTGTGAGCTTTCAGCGGAGCGTTTCAGCCTGGCACGTGAGCGATACACAACGGTAACAGCGGTGGCACGAGAACAGTTCAAAATTAATGCGGGTCGGTGGTAAACGGTTCAAAATTAATTGTTTCAGGAAGCAGACGCGATATTTATATGCGGGTGGATTTACTTTTTTACTGTATACGATGGAATTGAAAATTGTGCAAGTTTCAAGAAATGCAATGTTAAAAGTGGATAGCAAAGGAATGCATCAATATTTCAGATGCACTAAGAAGTTACAACATTTGATGAAACTTTTGATAAAAATTGATAAAGAGAGAGAGAGACATGAATTTAATATGCGAGATTCCAAGCAGCAACAGCAGCTTCGAAGGTGAAACTTTGTAAAGTTTTGTGCATCGGTGCAGGAATATTATTCTGCACGGCATGCTCTTTCTGAAATATCAGTTTCTTGAAACTTGTAGAGACGAGACAAAGACATGGGGCTACTTTGAAGCGACGTGTACTTTCAAGTTACCCGCCAAATTCAAAAGCTCCAAAGACACATGCACGCACGTATCAAGTAAGTTTGAATTTTGTCTCTCCTCTTCCACCGGTGTCTTTTCATCATTCCGCAGTCTTGATTCGCAATTAACCGTGTACAACGACGAGTTTCTTTCTTTTTGGATGCCTTGAGGAGACGAAAGAGACCAAGTAAAATGGACTAAAAGGCCGTTTCCGGTATGCAGCATCTTCGTCAGCACAGCAGCAGCAGTCCCATCATTGCTATTCCTTGTGGACATTACGAATTTCTTTGGAGATGTTTTAATTTTGGCGCCATTAGAGAAATTTACTTTTTCTTCCTCCTGCCGGTCTAGTGACTTTGACAACGTGAAAAGAAATTCTACTTCTCTGCCTAAAGTCCGAGTAAAACATTTTCTCTCTCACCTAATTGTAATTCCTATGCAATTCAATAAAAATTAGTGCCGACGACAAGGATGATTAGACTTTCATAGTAGTATTTAACTTCCTTAGCTTATATTCTTATGTATATCCTTAGCAAGTAAAGCGAATTTGTTCTAGCGAATAGGCGGATATGATAAAATTCTTCAGAGAGTTCCTGTTTTATGTACGTACTTACTTTAGACGAAGAATATGTGTATTTACATTCTATAGCTCCAGGCGTACAATGTTCACCTACTACTGCAATTGCTCGGACTGGAGTTTGCTACACAGTGTGTTTTTCGGCGGCAATTCCATGTCGAAGACGAAGAATCTGATGTTGGCAGACTATTGTAAACGGTAGGAAGAGGAGAAGGATTGCTTTTCGAGGGAATAAAAGATTGAGTTTGCTCTGAAAAGGGTTCTAAAAAAGTAGGAGTATCTTGTTCCGAAAAAGTAACTTTGATATTTAAATTTGGACGGGAACATGTCGAAAAACTCGGGGGGAATGATAAGAAAGCTGTGGATGATGATGGTGGTGATGATGGAGAAGATTGTGTAAATTTGAAAAGGAATTCATTATCTGAAGCTACCAGTCCTACTTCTCCCGAATTCTTGGTTTCTTCTTGTTCTTCTTCTCTCGGAATATTTTTACGACTGTGCAATAAGTCTGATGAGGTCTCAAGTTTGGGTCGAGATGACGGAGGAGATGAGGAGCAGATGACGACCGTGTTAACATCATCTTGAGCTGATGATAATTTGCCATAATTGTAGGCAGCATTCGCAGCAGCGCTGCTGCTGCTCCCCGGGCTTTTTCGGGACTTGTGGCGAACGATGTGGTAATACGGCTGCCGAAGGTCGCTTTCAGATGATTCAGGTGAAGCTTTGGTGTATTGTTGGCGACATGTCGTGGGCTGATTTCCGCCCCGGCGACTCAACCATGAGGTCAGGAGAAGCGTCAAAAGCGTTGAGAAAAGTAGAACTGGAGGATTGGCGGCGGCTTCGCCGCCGCTATGGCTTCCGTGTTGCATTGCCGCGGGTTTTTCGCC